>VZTV01102689.1:15997-28421 GCA_013400875.1 Anhinga rufa
TGTTGTTATTATCATAATTACCATTATTACTATTACTATTTTATTTTAATTATAAACCTCTTCTTATCTCAACCCACAAGCCTCCTTGCTTTTGCTCTTCCGATTCTCTCCCTCATCCCACAGGGGTGGGGGGAGTGAGCGAGCAGCTGCGTGGTGCTTAGTTGCTGACTGGGGCTAAACCATGACACTCGCAAATTGGTTTGGTCTATCTGGTGTCAGAAATGCATCCTGACTGTTAGGAGAGGGAAAGCAAATTGGTTCCCCTAGCCTGAAAGTTCTTATAATTGAGCAACTTAAATCAATGATTTGATTACTAACTAAACAGTAATATTGAAATTCATTTTTTTAAGTGGCATAGGAGGAAAAAGGTCTCTAGAGTGTTTGTTGACATACCTGCTGCTTTTGGTTTAAGACTTGAATTTGTGTTGTAGACCCAGAGCATTGGGATAGCATCCAGGAAAGCTGGATTTTGGGATGAGTCCACTGCAGGTTTACCCAGTGAGGATGGCAAGGTGCCTAACAGCTCTGATTTGGTATTCTCAGTGAGAAACATGGCAAAATTACTGTCCCATCTCATGAGGATGTTCTGAAGACATACTAAGGCCTTTTGGGTACTTTCATATCCAAAAAGCTGAAAGAAAGTAAACATCTAGAAATGTTTTTCATCTCCTTTTCACTACAACTTGACATGGCAAAAAAGCATAGCAGTACAGGGAAATTGTAGCGTGGGTGGTCTGATGAAAAATAATTCAAATTTGGTTTTCTACTCAAAGTAAGATTGGAAGGAGCAGAAATGGAGTTAATGGCTCATTACTTTTCTCCTTGTCAGAAAAAGATCATCTAAATTTGTGTATAAGATTAAAAAGTAAATCCTGTATATGTACTTTTATCCTAATGATGATCTTCATTTAATGTACTGGCTTTTCTTTCACGCCTTCGTTTTAGATCTTGTCGCTAATGCTGCTAGACAGGTGCTTAATTCAGTTATTGGCTTTAAGCAATTACCTAATGTGTTTGTGATTAATGTCAAGGTTTGGGTTTAAAAATCCATTTGAACAAACCTGCTAATAACAGAACTCATTAAAACGATCCTCTTTTAAACTAAAGACTACAGTAGAAAATCAAAATAAACCTAATTCCTTGCTACTGATAGTTTTCATACATGGGCTTGCTTCATTGTCTTGAGTAGTCAATGCTGGGTTTAGCTGGTTTTGTTTTACTTCCTTCTTGGCTAGGAAATAACACTCTCATGTATTATAAATATTATTGTAGAGATAATTTATTTACATTGACTAACCATTGATTGTTTTAAAACACCATCTGCTTTGTTTGGGTAAAATCACTGGTGTAATTGATTTGATCTATGTGCAGAACTGACACCAAAATTTTTTGGACTCCCAGGCTGCCTTTTCAAGCCAGAGCTGTTGAGTAAGAGATCTCTGGAGAGAAATCCTGTCATTCTATATCCCTTGTGGAGTATCTGAATGTTATTTTTACCAGGCTTTTAAGAGAGGTGAATGTTGTTATAACCTTAGGGAAATACTCTGAGTGTAAAATCTAGCATGTGCTAGAAGAGCTGGAATTAGCATTTTTGAGTGAAATTTGCTTTTAAGAAGAAAAAACTCTGTGTTTTTTGCCTTTATGTTTTATGAGGGACACATCACAAAATTGTGTGTTGCAGATGCTAGGTTAATCTTGTTTAGATGCTTTTTTTTTTTTTTTTAATATAGATCTCTGTTTTAGTTCCAAGGCTTTAGAATCAGAACAAAATAGCAAAGCTTACAAGTTTCATAAAATGCTAGCAACTCTCCAGAGCAATTTCCATGTGGAAAACTTCCTGCGGGAGGGGGAGACTTATTTTGGAGTCTCAATGGACATCATCAGCAGTTCTACCTTACTTTGTTGTATTTTTGTATGGAAATACCGATGGCTGCTCTGCTTTATGCTGTACTTGGTGTTGGGAACGTGCTGGGTGTTGTTAGGAGCAAACCTACTAGGTTAAACACTTGAGGAGCCTTAAGGATGAGGCCTGGCTTATGAATTTGGGCAGGAGTTAGGTGCCAAAATGCTCAGTTTCACCACAGTGGTGACAAGTTTGAACATAAGCAATAACAGAAGTTTGAGCATTTAGGTTTTCTGAAGAGAACTTGAGCATCTACAGATGTTTTGAGATTTAAGTGCCAGGTTATTTTTAGCTTTTAGTAGAATGTAGCTCTGTTCTTGTTTGTGTACGAAAAATATGATTTTTATGGCCGATAATATGAGGCCTGAAAGTGAAAATACATGAAATCAGATATTGCATTTAGGTTCACAACTGCTTGGAATACTATCTTCTGCATGACTTCTCATGGAAATTTGTCAGCCCAGCCACAATGTGTATCCATTTGATCTCATGATGGCAAAAAAAAGATGTTAAACATTGGTCAGCCTAAATACAAATGCTTCATTATTGTTCCTTGGACCTTACACTCTCTGATATTGACTCTTCAGAATGAACATTTTGGTTTTCATGGACTGCAGTCTGATCCTTGCTGAAAATTCTGTATTCACTGGGAGATGCTTTCATTTTTATGTAATAGATAAGAATTGAGACTTCATTAAAGTATCCTTGCATGTCTAATTATATATATATGAAAGGAATGTTTTCTATGTTTATAGAACATTTGAGATCAAATATATTGAGATTAAATTGATAAGAAATAAGCCATTAACTCTAGTTATTAGTTTAATTTATAATACCCCTTTGGAAAGTTAAGCCTGAGCCAAAGAACTGGGTAGAATTAGAAATTGCTTTGTACGTTTCAATTCATTACTGACTATTTAATTAAAGTCTGCTTTACAGTTTATTATTGAATATAATTTTGTATAATCAGAATAGATCAGGCAGAATGACTTTTGAGTATCTGGTAATTCAATTGATTAAATTCAGATGCTTTTCTTACGATATGAGGATGAAATTTCTAAGTGTAAGCAAGCAATTACATAGGAATAAACTGCAGCTGTCCCTTGTGAAGACCTGTAACCAGTAGCTTGGGACCCTAATTGAAAGGCATTTCTGTTCCAGTGCCATATTATTCAAATAAGATCAGTAGGAGGTGAGGAAATAGTGTTTCAGGTGCCTACAGCAACTGAGGAGAGGTATTCTTTTATCTGAGATTTTTGCCTGAGGGATGGGATGTCATCCAGGGAGACCTGGACAAGCTGGAGAGGTGGGCCTGTGAGAACCTCATGAACAACAAGGCCAAGTACAAGGTCCTGCACCTGGGTCGGGGCAACCCCTGATATCAATACAGGCTGGGGGATGAAGAGATTGAGAGCAGCCCTGCAGAGAAGGACTTGGGGGTACTGGTGAGCAAAAAACTGGACATGAGCCAACAACGTGCACTTGCAGCCCAGAAAGCCAACCGTATCCTGGGCTGCATCAGAAGAAACGTGGCCAGCAGATCGAAGGAGGTGATTCTGCCCCTCTGCTCTGCTCTGGTGAGACCCCACCTGCAGTGCTGCGTCCAGCTCTGGAGCCCCCAACACAGAAGGCACATGGACCTGTTGGAGCGGGTCCAGAGGAGGCCACGAAGATGATCAGGGGGCTGGAGCACCTCTCGTATGAAGACAGGCTGAGATAGTTGGGGTTGTTCAGCTCAGAGAAGAGAAGGTTGTGGGGACACCTTATTGCGGCCTTCCAGTACTTAAAGGGGGACTATAGGAAGGATGGGGGCAACCCCTTCAGCAAGGCCTGTTGTGACAGGACAAGGGGTAATGGTTTTAAACTAAAGGATTTAGACTGGATATAAGGAAGAAATTTTTTTAAATGAGGGTGGTGAAACACTGGAACAGGTTGCCCAGAGTAGGTGGTAGATGCCCCATCTCTGGAGGCATTCAAGGTCAGGTTGGATGGGGCTCTGCAGCCTGGTCTAGCTGAAGATGTCCCTGCTCACTGCAGGGGGGTTGCACTAGATGACCTCTAAAGGTCCCTTCCAACCTAAACCATTCTATGATGATTCTTTTTAGAATAAGTTGGAAAGATTTTAAAAGGCAGGTTAGGGATTCTTCAGCTGTGCAAAATAGAATTCCCAAACAGACAGCACCATGTAGTAGAGGCTCCATGACCCAGTGGGCAGGTAATTAGCAGGCAGCTCAACCCTGGTTTATAACTCCTTTTAATTTTCTGTAGCTCTGTGCCATATTCTTGTGTTTTAGACCCCTTAGTATTCTACATGGCAATAATAGAAAAAGCTTTTGAAACAGATACCCTATCTCTGACAGTTTAAAGGATTCAACTGTATACAATTTCTAGAATAGTATTTTCATTAAACCCTGAAATTCAGCTATTTAATATACCTACAGATTTGGGATGTAGATTTAAGCAGTTAGTTCAGGTTTTGTAATTCTGCTGAGTAAGTAGTATTTAAAAGAAAAATAATTATTAAACATAGAGGCTGATGGTAAATAAAACTTTAAACATGTATATATGCACACACATGTATATAAACATATACTTGTATATATGTAGACACAGATGTCTGTGTGGGTGTGTGTATATAAAAACAAATAAAATGCCTTTTTCAGCCAAGGGTTTCCAAAACCACACAGCTAGATGGAGGTAGCCTTTCTTCTGAACTATGCTCGTTTGCAGGAAGTTATTTAACCTCTTTTCTTTTTTAAATTATTTTCTTGTAATAAAATGTATTTATCACATTTGGAATTGAAATCCAGAAATGTTTGACCAGAATAATTCCTTCTAAGTGTTAATAATATTAATTTTGTCACTTGTTTGTTGACTTAATGCTGTGTAAAGATTTTGATAAATTGTTTATATATTGCAGAAGAAACAACATTTTTCCTTATAAAGAAGGAATGTTTTTTTAGTATTTGTGAACACTTTAGGTAAAATCATTCTTGCTTTAATTACCCTCTTGATTTACATGTCTCTTCTTTATTTCTACCTGCTAGCTTGAGCAGATGGAACTTGAAGTTCGAGAGATCCCACCTCAAAGCCGAGGAATGTACAGCAGTCGAATGAGAAGCTACAAACAAGAAATGGGAAAACTTGAAGCTGATTTTGTGAGTTTTTATTCTATATTATTATTTTTTTTACATAAAGAAGGAACCTATGAGATTTTAAAAAATACAATAATGCAGTTATTCAGGCAACTGAGAGGGTATTTTTGACTCGTGTGAGAGATGAATTCTGTGTGTATCTTGCTGTATTTATGGACAGGCAAAAACTAAACTGGGGAAGAGAAGCTTTTCTTTTTGTAGCAGTCTCATACCAATATTCTGTCCCTCTGCCCCAGATCTGAATTGTTTCTGTGAGTGTTCATGCTGTAGGAAAAATAGTCAGCTTTTAATCTTATTTCTCAAGGAATGACTGGTAGAACATCAGAATTAATACTTAAATTATAACATAAGTATAGTCTGAGTGTAAGATAATGGTTCATTTAAGACAGCTTGTAGTAATGTGGGCAGTAACGTGAAAAGCAATATAATCTCCAATCCAAGGCATTTTTGAATGTAGTTTATCTCATGTGCACTTAATTTCTTAGTCTCTGTGATTTCTTTTCCATTGCACTTAGATTCTTCTTGGCTTTTGTATAAATTGGTTATAAATACTAAATTTTTCAGGTAATGGAGCAAACTAACAAGATTCCCTTGTCTAGGGGCTTCTGCTACAGTTATCAGTCCTTTTTTGTGACTGGGATTTGCACTGAATAGATTTACATAGAGACAAAACTGTTTCCTTAAAAATCCTGAAAAAGTTCAAAGGGATTGCAAAGTGTAAGAAAATGCTATGTTAATTGGCAGCAGCTCAGTTTCTCCAGGGTAGGGAGAAAAAAATAACTGTTGGCAGTATTTTCCATTCACTGGAGAACTGTGAATTTTCTCAGGTTGCTGGCAGCAGTTTATTCCTTCAGGGGAGGGGAGTCAATGTTTATACCTGCAGCCAGGAAGTCCATCTGACTGTCGCTCCTCTGTGCTGCTGCCAAGTTGAGAAGTTGCACAAAAATGTATTAGTTAGAAGATGGTTACAATTTTGTAAAGTTTGAGGGAGGAACGTTAGGATAAAAAGACTTGCAACAAAATTTTGTTGCAAATCTCACGCTCCTCCAGTGTAGGAAGTGCCTATGGCCCTACTGACTAAACAGCGGCTTCCAAGAAAGAGCAATTCCTGGACCAGTAGTGAATGCTGTTTATCTTCTCAGATGTGGGAGAATTTGCTTTCAGCATCTATTTGTTGCTGGCCTATTTCTTTCTGTAGGCAGAAGAGGGGAACTGGTACTTCCATATTCCCAGGCAGTAGGGATTGGGAGAGTTCAGAACTGGATGCTCTTTATGGAAGAGGAGAAACGAGTGTATGTGGAAGAAATGCATCAGAGCACTAGGATTTACGTGACTGAAAGAACATAAGTTTGAGCTCTGAGCGAAGGAGCAAAAACAACATGAGAAAGAGGAAGGAACAGATTGTAATAATGGGAAAAAACCAACAGCCTAAAACCCAAGGATGGCATTCAGCAGAAGAACAAGGAAAGGGAGTGGAGTGAAGGATGGAGCAAGGTATTCCAGCTATGCTTGGAAAAATCTCGGTTATATAGAAAATAGTATAGTTACAACTAAATTCCCTACGTAATTTCAGTTTCTAAGAATTAATATTTTTCTGAGTTTGTACGTGAGGGCTTGAGAATCTTTTTGGATTATTCACCAGTGAGTAGCAACTTGTTGGAAACAGTATAACAAAATTATTCAGTTGTGAGTCCAAAGAGGGAAGAGGAAGAAAGAAAGGAAATGTTATTTTGACTCTATAAGCTGCAGGGCTGCTGGAGTTAGGAAGTTGAGACTGTTTGCTGAAATGAAAGTGCTTTTGAGTGTTCTGCCTGAATATTTTACTGAATGAGTTGTGACCTGTTTGACTGTAAGCACAGCATATAGAGTTGATGTAAGAGCTTTAGCAGGCCTTTAGGGAAAGCATATCTAAGTACTTTTAAAATTAATTCACTTTTATAGGTGAAGGGAAGTTCTTAACTGGGAATGATACTGGCAGTTTTGGGTTAGGATCAGCTTACAGGTTTGCTGCTCAAAGTTCTCGGCTCTTCCAAAAGGCACATGGATGTGAGCTTGGAAACTGTTTTTTCTTTATAAACAGAGTTGGAATCTCAGCTGGATCCCAATGTATTTGTCTTGGCCTTTCTTCCTGTGTGAAGCAGCATGTGCACTGAGGAGAGGACATTTCTCAATCATCTTAAAGTGCGTTTCATTTTAAAGAAATAATCTCTGTGAAATGAATGGCAAAAAGTATATACCTCAGTATATAATCTTTTTCAGTAAGTTCTATATTTCAAACATGAAGTGAACGCAGAACTGGGACTGGTAGTTTTCGTTTATATTCATCATATAAGCATGAGTTTTGATCTTGGGGTTCTTTGCATGCCTTATGGCATACTGAAAATTTTCCCTCACACAAGCAGTTATGGAAAACAGCAGCACAGCAACATATTTAAAAGTTAGGAGAAGGAAACATGAAGTATGTGAACTCTCCACAAGGATGGACAACCTTAGGGTTTATTTGTGACATGTAATATCTAATTAGTGAGTTTATTTGATCTTGGGCAGTATGTATAAAAATGACAAACCACTGGATCATCACTTTGATATTATTTACTACACACTGCGGCATCTTAATGAATATTTAGTGTTTTTTTCCTATACACTTTACTATGCCAGAAATATACTCTGAAAAATATGAATTTGAGCTTAGTTGAGCTGCACTTTGAAAAGTTACTCCAAACATGGCTTGTTTGTCTCTAACTTTCTAATCAAATAGAAATAAGTTGCAAATAGGAAATTTATTTCCCCTCATTGCTAAGCCTTGTGATCTTGCTTGCAGTTAGTTGGCCTGGCCTTGCCCAGCACTCTGCAGTCCAGAGGCGACTGTGGAGGCAAGGACATCTACCCCGTGCACTGTATTGCATATATGGGTAGTTGGTAGCCCACTAATCACATGAAATCATATCTGAGGAGAAAAAGCCACCTTGCTCCATCCTGGCCCTCCCTCTTGGAGAGGAACAATGGGAATAAAAAAGATTTTGTCATTAAAAGTACTCAGATAGCATAGCACTGTGAATACGGATTGGGAAAATTAACAAAGCACGCATTGCACCTCAACTTAAGGCAGCAGTCGTTCCTAATGCTTGCCTCAGTGCTGTGCAGTCTTCCACGGGGAGCAGATGCCTGGGGAGAAATACAAGAACAGGGCAAGCATAAAGTGATACTTCTTTGCAAAAAAGCTGTATACACCTCAAAAAGCTAAGTTTCAGGCTTGCTTACTGTGTGTGATAAACGTGTCAAAACAGGCTAAAATTGTTAAACCTTATGCTGTCTTTTTTAACTTGCAGGTGTAAATCTTGGGTTTATGATCCTATTTTCAATAGCATATACCAGTACCGCGGTTTTACAGCAGGGTTTCGTTCCTGTTAGCTCTGGGAAGCTGCAGCCCCGGCCCTGTGGCGGCCCTGGGGCTCCTGCACGGACCGGGCTTGCTGGGTTGCAAAGGCTGGGGTAGTAGCTCTATCTTGTGGCCCGAAGTGGAGTTGCAGACCACGTATTTGTGCTTTCTGGGTTGATTATAAAGTCTTGCTGCTAAAGAGTTCCTGAAATTTAAAAAAAATCTTCCTATAAGCAGTTTTTTTTTTCCTGCACCTACCAATGCACCGGTATGTGCTTTAAGCTTGTAAATATTTTGGGTTTGACTATTTCAGATGTAGAATGTCCATGGTGACTGCCTGCATGAAGTAAGTTCTAATCGCAAAAAAAGCCTTGTATTTTAAAAGACTTGTAGTCTTTTAAGTACATGGACTATAGGTAGTGTTTATTTTTTTCAAAATAAAGCATTTTTTTGTTAATTGTTACCTGAAAATAGCCAGTGATCTTTAAACAGTGGGTATATGCAGTGGTAAAAAGCTTTCCAGATTTTATAAAATATTTTGACCTGAATCTATCTCAGTTCATGTGAAACTCACTATATATACTTAGAAATGTGTGGTTATCTGATAGCATTAGTATTTGCACCAAGGGTTCCATGCACTGGCTCAATGTCAGGGCACCATTAAAAAGAAAAAATAAAAGGCATTCATTTTCCTGAAAAGCTTCCAGCTGAAGAATGAGGCATTCAAATAGATGGGGAAATATAAAATTTCGATAAGACCATATTACACAGTAATATTCCTGTTACAAAAATAAGTGCTACACAGTCAGTGCTGGAAGTGGGGTGGGTGTATTCAACACGAAAAATAGCCATCAAATAAAGAGGAGGCACAGGGACTCTTCCTATTCTGTCATGGCAGCACAGAGACAAATTTTACAGGTAGCAGTTGTTATCAATCCAAGAGACAGTACTCATTCCTTTTAAAGACTCAGAATTGGTACTGATTTTGGTCATTCAGCTTAAAAGCAAAAAAAAAAAAAAAAGAGGGAGAAGCCATAGATATATTGACAGATATATTTGTACATTGTACAAACCTGACTAAGCACTGTTGATGCCATACCTTGAATATTGTGTTCAGTTTTGGGCCCCTCACTACAAGAGGGACATTGAGGTGCTGGAGCATGTCCAGAGAAGGGCAACGAAGCTGGTGAAGGGTCTGGAGAGCAGGTCTTATGAGGAGAGGTTGAGGGAACTGGGGTTGTTTAGCCTGGAGAAGAGGAGGCTGAGGGGAGACCTTATCGCTCTCTACAACTACCTGAAAGGAGGTTGTATCGAGGTGGGTGTTGGTCTCTTCTCCCAAGTTACTAGCGATAGGACAAGAGGAAATGGCCTCAAGCTGCATCAGGGAGGATTAGATGGTATATTAGGAAAAATGTCTGTACTGAAAGAGTGGTCAGGCATTGGAACGGGCTGCCCAGAGAGGTGGTGGAGTCACCATCCCTGGAGGTATTTAAAAGTTGTGTAGTCGTGGCACTTCAGGGCATGGTTTAGGAGACATGGTGGTGTTGGACAGTTGGACTAGATGATCCTAGAGGTCTTTTCCAACCTTAATGATTCTATGATTCTATAATTAAACATTTAAAGATTTTTGGCATTTATCAATAGCTTCAGTTCAGTCAATAGTGAAGATATATATTCACATTAATACCTCCTTTGAGTTCTGTCTAAGATAATTGTTAAAATGGCAACTACTGTTAAGCTTTAAAAACAATTAAGGGAATAAACAATGGAATTTAATTTGATAAAGTAGCCCTTTTCTGTGACTTGGAAGTACCACCTGAGCCCAGAATCTCACCTGAACAACTGCTACAGCTGTGTCTGTTATATTCTGGCTGCTTTTTGCAAATACTGCTACCCTTCTTTCAGGTTCAGTCAACTACCCAGACAAATATTCATATGGCTGTAAGCTTAATGAATAACGTTTGTCAAATGACAAGTTAGTGGCCTGTATCTTTATGGCCAAAGTCTTCCCTGGCTTTCCAGTTTGAGCTGAGTTCAGAGACTCAGATGTTGCTGTTGGATTATTTTAATTTATAAAGCAAAGCATTATTGCTTTATAGTTACAAAATCATAAACTGTGTGTGGGACAGATGTGTATATTTTCATAGTTGTATCCCAACAATGTTATTTAAAAACAGGGAACAGACCACGTGTACACGTTATGTATGCACATGCACCCTGCATGGACAGGCACCCATGCCTGTAGTGAAAATCTAATCTTCTTTACAAATTTGAAACTTTTGAAATCAGATTAGTTTTTGCTATGTGAGTAGTACAGCTTTTTTGAACACGGCTGTGGAGGATTTGTTTTAATGCACGTGGGATTGAACTGATTAAGTTTCAGAAGAAAGGATTTGGAATATCTGACGATGTACTTTGACAATCTAATTTTGAGAAAGCATTTTGTGAACAAAAGTTCCTTCACTATGCCATTTTTATAGATACTGTTGCCTTCTTGAGATAAGTAATCAGTCCTCTGCACTGTACTCAAACTGCTCAATACAGAGGCAGGTTTTTTTCCCCTGTTCCTTTTCTAATAACTTGTGATATTATATTTGTCTACTTGGCAGCTGCTGAACATTAGGCCAACTTCTTCTCTATAGAGGAAAATTCTGCATTGTCTTCAGTTTGTTTTTACATGTGTCCCCACCTTGGTGGTTTTGTGGTGGAAGAAGGTGGAGACATTTGACATTTTGCAATGACTTTATTTATAATACTGCTATTTTAAATGGGGAAAAAGTGATACAGGAAAGAATGTTGTTCGGTTTTGGGGGTGGGTTTTTTTTTTGTTTTCTTTTTTTTTTTTTTGTAACTTTTCTAATAAGGCCTAAACTGAGGTTTCTGTTGACAGGCTTTTGATGAAAGATTAAGAGATGGTATAATTTAGATCCCCTGTAGAAAACTTACCTTAATTTATTTACATCTTAAGAACTTTTTAATAGTTTTGTGTGGAATTACAGAGAAAGAAGGAAATTTATTTCACCACGGAATTTACTATTAATGACATACTTCTCCTTAGAGGAAAGTGTGAAAGATGGGAGTTCACATGCTTAATTTGTAATTAACCTAAGGGGCTATGATCATCTTAACTGAGATTTCAGAGAGGCCAGACCAGTGAAGCACACCTTACCCTCCTGGGTTTTATAATTCTGTAGGTATTGCTTACAAAGAATCCTCCCATGTTTGACCACTAAGATGCATCTCATAACACAATGTGTGAGGAGATAATATGCTGGGTAAGGGCAACCAAGCAGCAAATTTTTAATGTCAATAAAACTAATTCCTTAACTAGATTCTTCTCTCAACTGACTTCACTTTGATACTCATAGGAAATTCTGTGTCTCTCTCCAGAGATGTTGCTCATCTGTTACCACGTAGAGATAAAATGAGTGAATTTTGTGGCGTGCTGTTTGTTGGTCTTTCAGCAAGTCAGTGACTGTGAGATAATGCTTATGATTTTAAGAAAAACCGGATTGTGGAGCACTAGACTTGGCTAAGTGGTTAGAAATAGAGGTGCTTTCAGGAAGTGATTTGGTGAGTCTGATTTAATTTTTGTGTCTGGCTCGGGGCTATGAGTTAAAGGCATGTTGACTCATAGAATGTACTGTAAGCATTCATGCCTCTGTCTTCCCTTTCTCCCTTCACACACAAAATGTTTCTGTATTAAATGAAGCTAAAAAGTCATCTATGGCAGAATTAAATCCTTCTGTAAAATATGTTTTATGGTATGTAAAAGAAATTCAGCGTGACATCAGCTCTGCCTTTTTCACAAAACATGCGTTCTCACCTGGCATGTAATCTGTTCTTAAGTTAAAACTTCGAAGGAGTAGAATTAAATCTCTTTGCTGGTCTTCCTAGCAGATAGTGGAAGAAGCAATGTCTGCTCAGAATTACTTGTAGCCAGCTGGTGAATAAAGTGACTTCATATTCAGAAGGTGAATGCTTTTG
>VZTV01102691.1:0-10006 GCA_013400875.1 Anhinga rufa
TATTTGCCTGTTCTTTGGGGTGACATTGCAGATTTTCATATTCCCCAGAGCGCTCAGTAGTAAAGGCTGAAAAATTCTGTGTGGTTTGAAGTGTTGGTGTAAAACAGAGAAGAAAAATCTTCATGGAAATGCTTTTCTTTCTCTCCTCCCCCTCTCCCCTTTCTACCAGCTTTATGTCTTGGCTCCACACACCATATCTACACACACACATATAAGTTTTCCAGACCCTCCAGCCTTGATCCAGCATCCTCTGAAGCCGGCTGAGACCCACGGAGTTCAGCAGGCACTGGATCAGAACTCCCATTTCAGATCCAGCTCTCAGGAGGGATCCCTAATCTCTTGGTCGAGGGGAAGAAAGTTTTGAAGCAAAACAGTCCTTACAGAAGGGCTGTCCTAAAAGAGCCCCAAGGAAGGACTCTCTCAGGAGGTGGGCACAAGCTGGCTGCTAAATGTTAATTTCTCCTGCTTCATTGAGGAAATCTTTACAGTGTTAGTGCATCCACTCACCAGCAAGTCTTACACATTGACCATCCCCTTGGGGAGCGGAAGGGCAAGGGGTCAGAAAACTTTATCGTCAAGTCCCACTGTCCAAATAGACAACTAGATAACAGAAAAAAAGAAGTCTGAAATTTTTTGGTAAACACTTTTAAGGACATTTTGTATCTTTTTTAAGGAATGCTTTTATTGAAATGACCTGTGGATCAGTGTGGGTTACATGGGAAATATCTATTTTTTTCTTTGAAGTCCTTTTCTATTCCCAGCATTGCATTAGTTAAACCTACAAGCAGAGTATACTTGAAAAGTGAAATATGAATATAGTAGATGGGTTTCTTAGTATTAGCCAATCTGCAAACACTGACTAGTATAAATGTGTTTAATAGTGTATATGAGCACATGTGTATCTTATTTTCCCTCACAGTGCAAAGCAAAGGTTTGTGAAACTTTGCACTTAAGTGTCCATGAGGTCTGGAAGCGTGTGTGTGTGTGTGAGCACATGTGTATCTTGCATCACTGTATTCCTCCTTCCTCAAGATAAATATCAATGTTCAGAATTGCAAGATAAACTGCAGCATAGAGCATGGTGGGTCTGGGATTTTTACATCTTACAGTATCTTAAAAGTATAGAAATGTGGTTTTCTATTTAGCTACACAATGTGCCCATGTAGGTGCCGGTATGTATATTAGTAGATGGAACAGGTAGCCATTCATTTTATGCTGTACAGCAAGTAAATGTGGAATTAGACTTTTAGTGAGATCTATTAGAGGCATGAGGGAGAGAACTGCTGTAGAAAAATAGGCATTTTAGTGAAATGTAATATTATGAATAAAAATTATTTGAAAATATTAAGAAAACTTCTTCCAATTGTTTCAATAACATTGAAATATTATAATATGTGATATAAACATTGAGGATTCAGAGTGAAACAAAATAGTAGGAAACAAAACCCAGTAGGAGAAGCAAAACAAACTACTCTTTTCACACTGTATCTTTTAAAGAAATTTGCAATAAACGTTAGAGTAACATTGTCACATTACCACAACATATTTGGATTGCAGTGAAATAATATGGCTCACTGCTGGCCTGTGCATTAAATAGAAGGCATGGACTTGAGAAATTTATTAATTAACTTTGTCACTAGTGTTTTCTAGGCTTTGACAAACAGCTGCTGCAGGTCATTGCCGTTCCCCTGTGCATAGCCCTGATCAATGGTTCTCAGCTTTTCTCTACAGGCCTGAGGGGGTCTACTGCTGAAAAGGTCCAAACAAGAAATGAGTTCATATATCCAGCAAACAATTTTATCAAATTTCTAGAGAGGAAAATGTGTGCATGTGAGGGGGTTCCAACTCAAAGACTCAAAATACATTGGCGTAATAAATAAACAAAGATAGGAAGAAGCTCAACAGCAGAAATTGTAATTGTGTAACGAGCTTTGCATTTGGTTTCCTGTAAAATGCTAATAAATTTGTGCAGCTGTAAATGTTTCAATAAGGAGCAGAGCTGTGAGAAAGCAGATCCCAAATGATTCAAAGATCTGTCATTTTTAATGCTGTCCATCCCAAAGATATATGATCTCTGGACTCTCAAAAAAGCCTCTTGATTAACACATAGGTTACCGCAGAAGATATTGCACCTGGAGGTGCAGTATGAAACCCCACTTCCCTGGATATGGAGTTGTGAGCATTCCAGCTTGCTAACCTTTGTATCAAGGGCAGCCCTGTGGGACCCTGGGGAATGAAATTCCCCACTCAATCCCAGAAGCTTTACTCCTGCGAGCCCCAACTCCATGCAGGGTCCTTACCTCCTTCCCTCCAGGATGGCCACGGTAACCACAGCAGAGCTCACAACGGAAGACCAACATGAGCAAGAGCAAAATTTACATGATTGCACTGAAAGGGCACAATTATGGTGAAGTATCTTTTTGTGTGGAGGGCATCATACAGAAACGAAACAAGAACTACCAAGGGTACACTAAACATTCAAATCTATTCTAACTTCCCCCTAATTATAATCCATAATTTTACATATTTAAATATTTTAGCATGTACAAAGAGAATGTGTATGTATATTTACTTCTCAGGAGAAGACAATGTACCCTGCTTCATTTTGAAGTAGTTGGCTGACCTGGAATTTAGCAGCCCTTTGGCAACATTACCAGAACCTGCCTTCCTCCTCATGCATGTAGATTTTGGTGCAATAGCATGGGAGAAGAAGCAAAAAGAGATGAATAAACAAGGAGTATATGTATGCATGTCTCTCAAGTGCATGGCTAGGTAACTCTACACAGTTGTCACATTTCCTTTACACTTTCTCTGTCAGCTGAAGATCCTGGGCTATATTCTGTTTACTGTGTGCTCACATCAGTCCATACTCATCCGTCATGACAGAGAGGCTAAAGGGAGGCTGATCTCAAGCAGAACCACAAACTTGTTGATCCCAATGGGGTATTTTAGGGTGATGATCAGCTCAGCTTACGGCTCCTGTACCAATGTCAGGTTCTTCCTGGAAAGTCACGAAACTACTCTAAAGTAAGACATTGTGGCCATGAGAAATGGCCCCATAGTGTTACACACAGCAGTTTGAAATTTCAGATGATGAGAAATCCTTCTGTGACTGCACATTTTCCTCTGAGTAATAGAAATGTCTAAGTTTAAATTTCAGCTGCCATTTCTATTATCAAAGCTTACACTGGCAGCAGCCGTCTTCCTGAAAGCTACCAATTTGTGGCACTGTCATTGAGAGGGTTTCGAAGGACCAAAACCACCTGATAGCTTCTAAATCTCCTTTCATTACTGAGATGCAAGTGAGATACTCTGCTGACTCGGAGAGCCAGGAGACACGTGCCTGTAGCCGACATATATGGTGAAAGGATCAGAAAGAAAAGCTGAACAATAAAAGTCAGCGCAGGCGCAAAAAGCTGGCAAAAGAAGGGCTGAGAAAGGCCCACCTTGAACTTAATTAATTAATCTTTACTGTGTGATATATGTGTTGATGCCAGTCACTGCAACATTTTCACTGAGGACTTTACCAAACCCCTTTCCTTGCTCTGATCATTGTGCTGGAGAAGTCTCTATTAGTCCACAAGATTTCTTCAGGATTTGATGAGAAGCTTAGCCTTATAATGAGAACAAGAATAGTCACAACAAAAATCTCATCCATCCAGTCATACTTCGGACATGGTGTCCAAATAACTTTCTATTACATTAAAACTACCGTACATTTTTCCTGACTTTGAGATGTGTAACCCAAATATGGGTTGTCCTAGCAGGAAAACAGCTCCCAAAAGCTTAGCAGCAATCACAGCAACATGCTGGTTGCATCTTCTCAAGGTTCTTTTGGGTTCTCATTTTGGCTTCCTAAATGATTAAAATGTGGAAATTGTTTTTTTGAACCTCCATAGAGTGTCTTGTAATTGCTTATAAAGACCATCTTTTCATATCTGACACCAACTTTCAGTCTCTTGAAGGAGTAAGAACCAGATTATGGGGACAGTAAGGTGATGGAACAATTCAGTGTGCACAGTCCAGTCCACCTGACACAGATGATCCTACCAGGACTTACCTGCAATTTAACTACACTGAAAGATTCATAAATCAGAGGGGTTTGTACCATTTAGATTAGACACCTAAGTCCAAAGCTTAAAACTTCAAAATTCCTACTTTAGTATTTCTTAACCCTCAAGGTACCTACAGCTGTAGCCCAGAAAGGTGTGTGCCTTTTCCAGTGACATCACTTTGTGGCTCAGAGGAATCCTGAGATAGACTAAAAGGAGGTTCCAGATGATTAACGCTGGGTGTCCTGAATCAGTCCCCAAAGTACAACATCCTGCACTTATACCATTGAACTCTGTCTTGTTTCTATTACCCCAAGCCTCAACAATACCCAAGTTTTTCCGCATGGTATCTGGATCCTTTTCTGCACTGATAAGTTCCTACAGTTGGCAAAATTCATTAGTACAACCTCAGAAAGTGGCTTGACCCTTTCCTTGGTTTTTGAGTCAGCCCAACGAGGCTGTTATTGCTTTCTCCCCCTTCTTAAATTAATTACTTCATGTCCTGCCTTACTCAAACTACTGCCCTCAACTTGATCTGTCTATAGCATGCCACTGAGATGAAAATCCATGCTGCAGTGGCTAGTGACTCTTGGCCACATCTCACATTCGCCCCCTCTGCAGTGAGAGCCAGGCACGGATGCTGCTTTCCGCAGAGATAAGACCTTTGTATTTTCACATGCAGCGTAGTGCCGAGCCAGCAGCACTTGCCTGCTTGTCTTCAGAAAATGCCATTATTGATTTGTTCCAAGGGAGTGCCTAATTGGGTCATATGGAAAGTGCTGGCTGCCTGCTGCCAGGACGGAGTGCTTTGCAGCTTCTTATCCCTTCCTCGACACCAGGCACGCACGCCGCAGGAGTGCTGCCTGCCGTGCATGGTGGCCAGGTCCCAGCTCCCACCATGGCTGATTTGTGCCATCCTGAGACTGCAAAGCAGGCGAAGGTTTGGCCCATCCTCTTGCCCAAGGCTTACTCCTGGCTGTGGAAATCCTTAAATAGCAGAGAGTTGTTGCTGTGCCTGCTAGGGCTCACCTTCCCACGACCTGGCAGGGAACATTGCCTGCGGGAAGGGGGCAGTGTCTTTCATTGCCTCTCAGGGTTGCCCAGTTTCCCACCTGCACAGCTGCACTCCCTAGACCCCTCTAAGGCAGAGCAGCACCTCTGCTGTGATTTTCAAGGGGTTTGGGTCTGGGTCTGCACAGAGGACCCAAGGTGTGTACATTGCCTGGATTTTGCACACAGGGCGAATATTTATTGCTCCAGAGCACGCCTCGTTTTCTCAGTCACATTCAGATTTTTTTCTCAGTTGGCAGTTCTCCCCTTGTGTATACCCTTGCTGGGCTCCACCAAACACATCTGCCAGGAACACCAGTTTTCCAGACTTTAGATGAGTAATTGCCTCTGTACATGTGAACGACAGAGCTGGCTGCCACTACAGTCTCTATCCAATGGTACAGTTTCTATATTGCTCTGAAATGGATGAAAGCCCCAAGCTTTTATTCTCTTCATCCCCCTATTTATTTCAGAATTACTGACTCATTTTATTTCATTTGACAAGCTGAAACTATTTCTGATAGCTTTGTTTTGCATGTTTCTACCAGTAAGAGATTCATAATTTTGAGATCAGAGAGGACCATTAGGATCATCATGGTTTAGCTTTCTCATAACACTGAGTCCAAGGCTTCAACCAATAATTTCTGCACAGAGCCTGTAAATTTATTTTAGCTATGATACATCATTTGTAAGACAGAGAAAAGAATGAAATGTCTCAGGTAACAGAGAGTTCACCGTCTGCATCTGGACCCACATCTGTTTCTTTTGTATATAGTGGAAATTTTACTGTACAATTTCTGTGCATTACAGACCTGCTCCTAAACTTGAAGTGATTCTTAGAAGTCAATAGAATTATTCCAGGTTGACATAAGTGTAGCTGAAATTATTGAAAATTGCCATAAAAATGCCACTGCATAAAGATTTTGATATAAAATTGTTTGTGACAATGTGTTATGCTCCTAATAATTCTAACGTCTATAAATCAGAGATATCATGAAGTCATGTGTTTATTTGACAGGGTACATTAATTTCAGCCTTTTACTGCAGGAAATATACTTCATTGTCAGCAACTGTAATGCCCTTTCAAACAGTGTTTATATTCCATCTGTTTTCAGTTCCAGTCTGTGGGACATGTTCTCTTTTAGTGCAACAGGATAAAATACCTTTGAAGTCAGTTGATGACTCCCCAGTTCTTACTGGCGGGAGAGTGAGCCCACGTGTATACATGTGTGCAGCACGCAATAAATCTTACAGCGTTCTTCTTGACATCTTTATTTGGGCAAATATTTTTCTGATAATTGAATAAGATAGCACGGCTTTTTCATTATTATTACATACATAGTTTGCCTGGGTTTCTCCCTTTTGTATGCTTTTCATTTCTTGAAAACTGCATAGATTTGCTAATTATTTTTAGCAATAAAATATGATTCTCTGTATTTATTGTCTTCAGAAGAATAGCACCAAGGCCAAGAGAAAATTAAAAAGTACTGTAAATCACAGCAGCAGATTTAAAGCACCTAAGTCTGCATCTTTGCTTTTACATCTAGAAAGACATTTCTGCTTATTTTGTTTCAGTACGATGGGGCAGAGGAGAAGACTCCATGTCAGATCTCTGCTGACGTGATTAGAGCAGTCACACTGCGAACAAAGGTTTTAGGGTCCTTATTCAGTGCACTGTGGCAGGGAAATATATTTGTCTACAGCATAATGCCTAAGGTGCAGGAAACACAGGGAGCTAATGGAGAAGAGAAAGAGGGGGAGAGAAAAAAAATAAAAAAGCCTGGCATTGAAAGAACCGATATCAGGCGTAGCGGACTTGACAACATGCATTTGGACAAGTGCCCAGACCGTGGACTACACGTCAGTCACAGCCTACTGGGTGCCATTTCCCAGTATCCATATCCCTCCCTAGAGCAAAATGCTGCCCAGAAATGAGCATTTCTCATCGTTTCTCCCTTTGGTAAAGAAAATGCCAACATTTAACATTTTGGACAAAATGAACAGCAGCCAGTTCCCCAACAGCTCCTGTGCCAAGTGAGACAGTGCGTGTGTCGGGGGGTTGAAATTACTCCCATTAATTATGGTCCAAAATAACAAAATTTAAAATAATGGTTATTTTGGTGCTATTGCCTGTAATAATACGAGACTTCCTTAATGATCAAAATATTAATGCCTTATTTGGGTGAAAGGTTCCAGGTTATTTCAGGGACTGTCACTTCGAGGCAAACTTCCAAAACTTAAACTTCCATCAGAGGAGCCCATTAGTTTGAGTTCTTCATATTATGCTGTGGAGAGATCCCAATTACCAAAAGAAACATAAAGTAGGTTGTGATTAAACTTCAAAATGCAATTTAGCAGAAGGTATTAGCTTGAACTCTGAACAATGAACACTTATGAAACGCTTTCACTGCCTATTTAAGCCTCTTGAGTTGATAACAGGCTAAATTAACTTTGGCAGTCCATCTTTTTGCCAAGTTCTCCCACTTAGACTAATTTTAAGAGTCAACCCTTGGAATAATGAATCTATGTTTTATTATGGGCAGAGTGTTGCCCAGTGTGGGGAAAGATCTTAGGCCAGCAAGGCAGAAGCCATTACAATAACGTGCCTTGCTCCTCCGTGGCCAGAGTTCAAATGCTTAAAATGGTCTGGATTAATCCGAGAAGGAGCACTGCTAAGCTGATGCTTCCCTCCTTGAGGGACGACGTTTGGCAAAGCATCCAGTGCTTGTGCAGAGACCAGCAGTTAGTGGCTGTGAGGATGTTTGCCTGGTGAAGTTTCCATTCACCCTTATTCAGAATGAAAGAAAATACCAGGGCAGGCTGGTTCCAGGAGAGGTTTTGCTGTTAACAGCCTCTGCTGAGCAGCTGCAGCTTCTGGCCAGCCTTAGCTTTACCATTCTGAATTTTAAGGGCTAGATTCCGGTATTTTTATCCAGCAAAGTACTCACAGGTGCATTATTTTCTTCCAAATATCCTACAACTTTCAGGGGATAAAAATGTGTGTCTGAGGCCCAGCAGGAGGACAAGTTCTGTGTTTAACTACATAGGTGTAAGTTCAAACTACAATGGCATTAACTCTGACAGATGACAGCTCAATTGGAAACTCCCTTGGGACCTGTTGACGTCCAAGTAGAGGGACATAATTTCATCTACTGGTACATTCACGAGGAGCTGGGCAACAGGTCTGTGCTGTTTCTGAACTCGGAGACCACTGTGTTTAACCTGTTTTGCCCATGCTGGTCTTCTGCATGCATAGGTTGGTGATTTGGGTTTTAATAAATGGGGTCCCTATAAAGGCTGGGTCAAGAAAAAGAAAAAAACCCCAGATGTATTCACATGGCAAATACGAGCAGCACCTTCTAACTCTGATGTTTGACTGCTCTCTTTGCACCAGATTGTTTCTGGCTTTTACATAGATAGATGCGTGGCAAGAGAAAAGACTGGGAGGGGTAGAAGCGGGCTGAAAAAACTGAACAAAAATCAGTCTACTAAGCTAGTCTGATGTCTGGTTGTTTCTGCTGAAGTGGAATGATGGACCAGGTGGCATAGGATGGAGAGTGGAGCTGATTAGTCTCAAATAATCAAGTGTAGACTTTCCCTTTCCTGTTTTCATACCCTCTCTGAGGAATCTGCAGCTCTTAAATTATGTCCATGTGTTGCAAACTTAAAGTAGGATTTCACACGCTTTATGTTAGTATTGCAAACACTCTAGACTGCTAATAAACTGCACTTGTAAACGAACGTAGTGTAGCACGAGTCCTCTCTCTGTCTTAGCTACAGTCCCAGTGCTGTGGTGTGGTATCACGCCAGGTTTTCCTCCGATTTCTCATTAAACTGAGTAGAAACAACTCTACATTACAGAAGCAATTCTTCAAACCGGGGTGGAGAGATTCTCAAATGTGCATACTTAATACTGACAGCTGCGCACCAGCCCTCTTTTATTCCTAGCAGAATAAGTGATATTAATCTTTCTCTTCTCATATTAAGGAAGCAAGGGGATTTTCCTGATGTATTTGGTGATTCTTTTTCTCATGCTAAACGTGCAGAAAGATAAATCTGTTGATTTTATTGGTGTTACAAGGATTTGCATTTATTTGTGAAAGAGGACAACCAAGATCATCAATGATCTGTTCTGGTAATAAGAACCCACTATTTGTTTCCCTAGTTTGTGGTTATTTATTTCTCTCCTATTTTAGCTCAGATTTTTCAAGGCTCTTCAGAAAGACTGAATTCAGCATATCTGAGAGTTGTCAGCCCGACAGCTCTGCAGACTGTAGTCTCCTGTTTACTTTACACATGGAACAGGTGCCACCCAGGCAGTAATGCAAGCTCGCCGTATTTCAGCAGCATTGCAATCTGCTTGCTTCTCCACTTAAGTAGAGGTAGGATATAAACAGTTTGGGTTTTGAGATCATTTACTTCTTGGCTCATTTGCAGAGGAAGGGTGCCAGTTACTAGATGCAAACTGTTGCTGAGAAAGGATGCCAATTGCTACCAGGCACGGTAATTTTATGAAATCCATAGCTGTCTGCAAGGAGAAACACAAACATCAACAATTACTTCACAGAGTAAACAGTCCTCTCGTAACTATGTGTGTCACCCTGCTGAACTGGGTTTACTATACATGAAAAGCTCCTTAGACTCCTATTATGGTATCCAAAAATCAGCTATAGGAAGCTTTGCAGGTTAAAATATCTTGTCATCTATTAAAGGACTAATTGCTGCTCTATTGAGCTGCATTTCTTGAGGAGGCTCAATTTCATAGTGTCAGTCATCTCTGCTAAAGCAGAGATATTGCTCTCTCCAGCATCCATGGCTGCTGCTAATGCTTTCTGTGATGGGCAGTGTCCCGCAGTAAAGCAGGGTCCCACCTGTATGGCCAAGTGTGTGCAGACTTGTATGTG
>VZTV01102692.1:7695-28347 GCA_013400875.1 Anhinga rufa
GGGCGGGCGGCGGCGGGGGAGGGTGCGTGAGGGCCCGGGTGAGCAGCGGCATCAAGAAGCGGCAGCGGGCGACCCCGCGTCCCTCCTCGGGAGCTGAGGCGGCAGCGTGCGGCTCGGTCTGGTGGAGGAGCGGAGCAGCGCTGCAGCCCTGAGGACTCAAACATCATGAGTCAGACCATCAAGTAAATTAGATTATAATAAAAGATTATATTGTGGTTTTGTCTGTCGGTTGGGTTTTGATTTCTTCCTGCCTGGCCCTTGTATGCGCGCTAGCCAACCGATACATCTCGCTGTCCGAAATCTATGGAGTAAAATACTGCGGCGCTACCGTGAGAGGCATCGCTTCCCTGACGCGCACCCGTTACCCCCGGCTTCTTGTGTACCTCCTCGCCGCTTCACGGCTGCTCTCCAAGAGCCTTCCCTGTCAACTCTCATCCCGTTTCAGCTTTTCCCTTAACTGCGGGATTTCTTCCCAACTGGCGGTGCCGTAGGAGCAGCGATGAGCTGTTCTCCCATCCTGTTTGAAAGAGATGGGGCGAGCTCCCTGGGCGATAACGACGTGCCCGATGGATGCCCACGCTACCGTTGGCCGGCTGCTTTTTCCAAGGAAGGCAGAGGCTGGGACGTGGGAAGTCAGGAGAAAGCGTTTTCACCGTTCCAAGGGAACCTGGAGTGCCTCGCATCATCGTAGGCCAGACCGCAACCTTGCAGCATCTGTGTGAATGCGCAGAAGCAGGGCAGTGTTCCATTTATCAAGGGTATTTGTTAAGGAAATTCTTCCGTTTCACCTAAGGTTCAAAGTACCATTTGTCTATGGGTCTTACTGAGGTCCGAAGATTTTCCTTGAAGACTTCTCCTTTTTCTATGTGATTGAAAACTGTAAGAAAATGTTGCGGTGAGGAAAAAGCATATACGGTTTCCATCAGGTTTTTATTTTGAGGGGTGGTTAGTTAGTGTTTTATACATAGATTTATTTTTACCTTATAGCAGGCAAGAAAAGGCACGTTTTGTTTCTAGATAGTTTGTGTTCGTTGCGATATTCCTGTGGATCGGAATTCCACGTTCCTATAAGAGAGGGCTACCGTAAGCATAATGGAACAGTTGCAGCAACCTGCTATCACGCCCTCTCTGATAAATGGCCTGTACCGCAGGTTCCAAGCAGCACCCATCTCAAACCTGCCGTAGTAATGCTTGCGTCCTTACCCGGGAGGCTTATGGAGGAAAACTTCCAACTGTTTGTAAAAACATTTTTTTTCTAAAGAGTACGCTTAAAAATGGGTACGTTATTCACGGCACAACCTCGCCCAAATACGAAAAACACATTACATGTTTTTGTACAATTTTACAATTCACGAGAATCAAATGGTGTATTTGATGGGCCCCCCTCAGGTGGTTCGAAACGCAGCTGTGGGGATCTAGTATTATTCCACTTGGCACGGAGAATCCGTGCCGAGAACTTCCTGTCTTGTGACTGGCAGGTAATGTGACTTCCTGCTAATTTAATTCTCATTTTCTCCTGGCTTCAAAGTCGCAATATTTAGCATTCTGTAAGCTAGTGGTTTTATTAAGATAATTTCATTAATATAATCCTGTACAAGAATGCTCAAGCATCAGCTCGGTTTGTCAGAGGGCGGTACAGCTCTATTCAGATGCACCTGAAGAAAGAGACACGATGATGACAAGAAAGAGCATTAACCTGGGGTTTTATTTTAAATTCCTTGAATATATTTAATGTAAAAATTATTTCCGTCATGATGATTCAATAAAATTAACTGTTTTGTAATATACCATAAATTATTTCAAATCGTTCCAGTCTCCGTAAGGTTTTTGTGCTGTTACTAAGAAAAAAAGGTCTATTCAGTCATCAGCTGAAAAGGTGAGACTCATCCTGCAACTTGTGGTTGTCTGTGTGGAGGGGGTAAGGGGAGAAGAGCCCACCGCTTCTTCACCTGTGCTGGCTCTTCAGCTTCTGCAAGCAGTCTCATGCTGCGGTGTGTGTGGCAGAGGTCCTGCAAGCAATTTCTCTCCCTTCACCTGAATATCATAAAGAGAACAGAAAATCTGCCCTGGTCTGTGTCTCGATTTTAAAATCCTGTTTGTTTACCTCTGCCCAGGCTGGGAAGATCAGAGAACTCAGTCCTGGAGTATTGGCGTCCTTTTGCCTAGCAGTAGTTGGTTTCAGGGCCTCCCAGGTTTGTTTTTTGGAGCAGAAATAAGCAATCAGGTGTTTTCAGTGTAAACGGCTTATTTCAGAAGTACGCGTGAGCCCTGGCTGTGCAAACAGGGCAGAGGCGGGCTAGGCACGGGTGCCACCATTCAGAAACCTCAGACAAATGGCCACTTCGCGCCCCAAGCACCGCAAGTTTTGGGGTCTTGTCTTTCTTCGTGCATTCTGTGCCTCTTTGCTTTCTGATGTTCCAGACTTTACAATTTAAATATCCTGAGTTGAAATCTGCCCTTCCTGTACGTGACCTGGAAAAGATAACTCTAAAAATGAAAGCTTCTAGTACTCTTCACTAGAGCTGCTGCGGTGTACTTGCTTTTTGGTGGAGGCACAGGGATGACCCCTTAGCTAGAGACAAGGTATGCCCGGTATGGAGTGGGACAAATGCGGTTAAAAATGATGATTTTTTTATATTGCTTTTGATGTTTTCCTACATGCAACACCTCCTTCAGTTGCACTTTACAAAAGCTAATTTGTACCTCAATGCCATGGCTCCGCTGTAATATTTTGATCGCTGTGGACCACTGAGGTGCAAGTAGTCTCTGACCTTGCTTCTGGAGACCCTTTTAAATGAGAAATGGGGAGGCAACAGTTACTGCTAAAGGAATATGAAGGCAACGTATGTACTTAGGAAGCCATGTAACATACAAGGAGAAATCTATGTAAGTGAAATAATAATCTGTATTTTGAAAGTGTGTATTTTTGTAATTTTCACACACGTATGCACCCCAAACTCATCAGTGTTTGTCCTTCTGTGATTAACACTGGCCTTAAAAATACACGGTTAACCAGGAGTAATTTTGATGAGGCAGCAGTCTGCTCTATGTTACAAAACGTATTTGCTTGACTAAGTGGGACTAAAGCATTTCTCATATGCTACTACTGAGCGCAGAGCCAGAGTTCGTTTGGCCTTTCGTACATGCATACATGCACTGCTTATTCACCGTTCCTTGAGAGGCTTCCGCGGGCGTCTGTGAGTGTCTCTGGTGAAAGAGGTGGTCAGGAGCGGCCGTAGAGTGTAGCGGGACTCTAAGTCTGTGGCAGAAGAATTATATATAGAAGATGTATTAGCGGGGTTAGGTTGCATAATTCTGATCGGCGCAGCATTCACTTCTTAAAATCCATAATAGGATCAGCGGAAGTTAAGTAATGCCATCCAGGTTAGCCGGTCACTGCAGAACTTAAGTGGCCCGTTCTCAGTTGAGGTTTTACTCCTACATAGGAAAGTTTTGAACTCTGCCTCCACAAAACACAGTGATGCTTATATTCATATCCAGATCCATTTACAAAAAATGGAGGTCGGATGGGTGTTCTGCCATTTTGAGGAAAATTATTAGAGGTCATTTGGGAATTTCTTCTGTAATAGCTTTCATTCAGAATCTTAGTGTGAGTTAAACACTGGGTGGTCATTTTAATAAGGATTTAGCTAAACTGAGCTGATTAAATCTATGTTAGTATTTCAGCAAAGTCAGATTTTGTTAAGTTCTAACCAGGAATCCTGTTATTGCATACAGGATAAAAAAGTTGTTTGTTCTACTTGATGCTACTGTCTCAAAAAATGTTTTCCAGCACGATACAAAACCGTGTTAAGAGTCAAATCCGTTATCAATTCCAATGTATTTGAGATGGATCTAACTCATCACAACTTCAGAGTTTCATAAATTATCCCAGTTACTGATTTGTAATAACCTAGAACTATTTCTACCAGATAGAGAAATGCTAGCAGTTGCTGCTACGGGTTGGAAAAATGGAGACCGCGGTGGGAGGATGGAGGGGGACATCTTGTGTGTTTTCAGATGTGTCAGCTGTTGTACCTTTGGTGTGGCTGGTGTGCACAGCTATTGCAGTGGAGATCTGTGGTACCGGTTGTTCAATAACTTTATTTCTGTCCTTTCTGAGCATGCTCACAGCATGTTTTGGCACAAGCATATGTTCGGTTTTTGTGGTGCCTTGTATGCCTTTAAGGTATGGCCAGCAAGGGCAGCGTCGTCACTGAAAGAAGCAGCCTCACCTTCCGCCTACTCAGCTCCCTTCCCTATCTTGCACCTTAGGTGGCCCAAATATTTGTGTGTTGAGCAATGAACTGCACTGGGAAATTCACCCAGATTAAAACTAGTGTGGGAAATAAAAACTGATTAGCCTTTCCGTATTTCCAGTTAACCATGCAACTAGATAAACACCCATGCTTGCCCAAGAATGGATAACGTGGAGGGGGGGAGCAAGAAAATGGTGGCAAAACTGCTTTTTATGGAGGCAGAGGTGATTTGTGCTAATCTAAAGTGTGGCTTGGTAAAATACCGCATAAAATACTGGGTAAATAAAGGGAAGAAAACAGACAATCTAAGTACACTGAAAATTACTGCAATCTCTCTTGTTTGCTAACGGTTATGTTAAGAAGTAAGTATTCTGTGAAGAACATGCAAAACTCTTATTTAGAATCTCATTCTAAATTTAATACGATCTTTCGTATGTTTCTTTCTTGGACTTTTTGGCCCGTGATTATCAATAGTCACCTAGAAAATCAGGCCCCAGGATCCTCCAAAGGGAAAGTCCCAAATATATTCAGAAATTACAGTGGTGCCTGCTGGCCAGCAACTGGGGGCAGATCCATTGCAGTCATTTCAGTCTATATAAAATAGGAACCGGAGACACATTTCTGTTCCATATGCAGAAATGTGTTGTCTAGGGGAAACTGTGGTCTAATGCGCCGAACACAGAATGACCTGTCAGCAGTTCTGGTTCTCCTCCCAGCCCTGCCACCCCTGTGTTGTACGATCTTTGGCAATTCATTTAAAAAGCTGTGGGGTATGGCATGGTTGAACAGGAGCTTGCAATGTAGTTGAAGAGATTTCAGCTGAGACGCTGTGGTCAATTGTATGCAGACTTTTAATTCATTTCAGGGCGCAGCTGGGAGAATAGTTTCAACCTACCACTGTGGAGAGTTAAAACAAACCTGGCTTGTTTTTTTTTTTTCAGTAAAACGAACAAGGGGCATTTACACAACCGTTTTATATGTTCAGCCATGAGGAAGTAGATTCCTACATCACTCAGCTTCCATGGGAGGACAATCTTACTCCACCCTGATTTCTCTCACTTCTGGAAATGAGAATGGAAATATCCACTATATTTTTCAGGGTGCCTCAGAGATTCAAACAGATACATAACTCTCTCAAGCTTTTCCATTCCAACAGAAGCAGAAAAGAATCATAAATGGATATGCAAGGTCTTAGTGGAGCGTTAGGTCAAGCACAAGTGGGTGTTGCACATAGACTTTGCTTTAGTAAATAGACTGTGCGGTACCAGGATTGCAAAGAGAGAACTTGCCTTCCACCACTTCAGGCGCCCAGTTACTCCAGTATCTTCTGCCACCATGGTTATTATTGCCGTTATATTGAAATTGTTTAATTCAAAAGAATGTTAAAATCTGAGACTTTCTGCACTGTGTTTGTTTCTTCTCCAACAAATGGGCTGGTGCAGCAAACCAGTGTGACAACTAAGCTGTATGTGCCATTATTTCTAGGAGCCACACAGAGTTGTGCTGAATTAACTAATGGCCTGATTATACCATCAAACAAATTCAATTAAATTGTTATACGTGCATGCCGCCTCTTGTAGAAAAGAGAAGGGAAGGAGAGCAGAAATTTAAAATAGCAATATAAACTAATTAAAAAAATTAAGCATCTGGTATAGAAGGTTTTTTGGTGTTTATACTGCATGTTTCCATTCCTCCTTGTTTACTACAAAGCAAATTCATCCTTTTATTTAAAAAATCTCCGTCTCTCTTCTTAAGTAATGGAGCTTATGAACATTATTTTAGAATTGTCGTGTACTTCAGATCTGGGCTATTTTTAATTCCAATTGCCTAAGAGATTTTTCTTTTGCCCAAGAAGGTCTTGAAGCAAAAAGTCCTCTTGCTTACTTGCCCAGTTCAAGCTCATCATGCGTAACCCTAGAAACTCACCGCTTCTAGTTACCAGCACTGGGACTAGGATGTATCTCTGGTTTAGTGACTAGCTTAGACCAGACACCCGACTTTTAGATGGCTAAATGAACCCTACTTATGAGCGCTTTCTGTACTTTAAAAAAATGATCAGTCTAGCAGATTGGTATAATACTCTAGGGTCTCTCAGATCTGACGTCTCTCAGCTGAGAAATAAAACAAGGTCCTGATTAGCAGTGTTTATCAAAAGCCCCGTGGCACTTTTTGCCCAGGCTGACTATAGATGGGTAATCACATCCACGGTTACATAACGGAGATAAACATTTCACGGCATTATAAACTCTCCTGCTGTGAAGCATAAGCCACCCACCAACTGCCTGATTTTAGGAAGAGCCCTCTCTATTACATAAGTGTTCAGTATGGGGGTTTCTTGCACCTGCCTCTGAAGCATCTGGTACTTGTCACCTTCAAAAACAGGATTCAAGACTCGATGGACAACTAATCTGAGCCAATCTGGCAATTTTTATGTAACCGAAGGCTCTTTGTGACAGGAGGACGTGTCACAGTTCTCGCTGATGTATCTGCCGAGTTCCCAGGGCTATTTAAAATGTGTATTGTATGTTCTTCCTTAAAAGTTCATTTTTATGCTGCTTGATTCAAGGTAATATTGTAGGAATCTCTATACAAATGTGCAAACGAGTGGGACTGTATTCATATGTGTGATTGTGGGTGACTTTTAAGTACATTTCTGTTCATGAAGAAGCAATGAATTGCTAGCAGAGAAAGTGGGAGTACTATTACATAAGTTGGAGCTATCCAGGATATCTTTAACTCATTCTCATATGCTTTGTGCATTTCTCCTTTCTTCGCAGAAAGGGCAGAACAGGTGTAACCATTTAACATCGGCCGTATCTCACCCGAGATTCAACTCCTCCCTACAGTGTTTAGCCAGTGTGGATTCCTGACTGCTCTCACAAGAAGACCACACAAGTGCTACCAAAATGCTTGTGAAAGAATTCACACATCAGATCTGTATTGGGGGGTTTTATCACTTATAGGACGAAAAACTTTAGATACCTTCTGTTGAAGTAACATCTTTGATTTCAAAGCAATCTTCAAATCGTAGGTAGGAAACCTGTTATTTTTCATGAGAGTGTGTTATTAGGCTCTGGGATAGTAAATGGTCATGTTTAAATCAAAGTGTTTTCTCTCTAGCCCACATTTAAATCTCACTGGTGTTTCTGAGAACTAAGCACATGCATAAAGCTAAGCACTTTCTTGACTGCTTTGCGGCTTTAGGATAGTGGAACTCGCTGCCTGTATTAAAACACATCTAAGCATTTCCTAAACAAAAGCCTCGTAGTGCAACGCAGTGAAACACTTTATTGTGGGACATTAACAATCCCATATCTAATTGAAATGCAATGCTCTTTAAATAAAAAATTGGCAGCATTAGATGCTGTATACATGTTCCCTGGTAATGATATTTAATATTTTAAACATCAGATTAATCTGAAGCTCTCCAACCAATAGACTTCGTGAAAAGCTCTCCAAACATTTTCATCTGTCTCTGTGGGTTCCAAATGTATCGGCTCTTTGTCTTTTTCCTGGTTGCACTGATTGCAACTGTCACTGAGTCACACAGCTTGCTTTGGGCCTGCAGCCAAGCTGATTACAACAACAACTTGTGAACCATAAAAAGGTAGTCTCGGATCTCAGAGAGCTGAATTATAAAGAAAAAGGACACACTAAATCCATCTGAAAAAGAGTGGACTCAAAAAGTATTTTTGCATCATTCTCACTACTTCCTCAAGAGAGAAATTAGTTATCAATGGTGAAATTAATTCTTTTGAGACATCACAGGCAGCTACAAATGCAAAAGACGTCGAAGCTGTCTGTAGTCTAACAGATGTTAAGGCAGTACCTGTTAGTGCAAAGATCACAGACACACAGGTTTAGGGGCAAATGCGCCAAAATAATTTCTGAGTTACTTCCAGTGTATTTCAGTGTTAGTTATTTCTCAGTAAAATGACTGCTCACCAGCTCTCTAGGAATATTTGACATCTCCAAGGTGTAAACAGTAAAACCAGCAAATTTCTTTATACAGTAACATTTACACGGATGATCTTTATACAGTGGACGGTGAACATACCAAGTAGGAAAGAACTAAGCTGTTGTCTTCTGGGAGCCCTGGAAAGCACTATTATTAAAAACAACATCACAGCCTTTTTGGGTGACTGACTAAAAAGTTTTCTCCCCATCTTCCACAGCACAGCATGGCTCATGTAAATCATTTGGGGAGAAAAATACTTGACTTCCCAGTGTTTTAACCCATATATTTTAATCGCATGGATTCAATGAGGGTTGGGTATATAGATAACTTTTAAAGGTTTCAGTCCCTCTGGTGAAACACCAATTTAGAAATGAAGTTTTGCATTGGATAAGATAAAAGTATTCTATAAAGTAATAAGGAGCAAGACATTAATTTGACATATGTGGCTCTGCTAACTTGAGCACCTATGTTATATAACTTTTCTTCTGTAGTGACCAAACTTCATGTTANGTTATATAACTTTTCTTCTGTAGTGACCAAACTTCATGTTAGAACAACCTACCTTGTTTCTCCTCCATACTCACAGTGGGGAGCTGATCTCTGTCTTCATTCCCTAATTAGGAGAAAACATGCTAATTTCCAGCCTAAGTTTATTCATGATCAGTTTATAGCCATGTGTTCTCATGACAACACTGTCTGCCAGCTTAAATAGTTATTTTCCCTCTTGATATATTGATAGTCCATCATGATATCAGTCCCCGTACTCTAGGTGAACCAGACCACAATCTTCCATTTTCCTCTCATATGCCAGGCTCTCAGTTTCCAAGACCAGTTGAATAGCCCATCTCTGCAACTACTTGTGCTTGAATTCATCCTTCTTGAACATGAAACACAGGAGTTGTGCAGAATGGTTCATATGGGGTATCGCCAGGGCTCTGCGCTAAGGGTATTAATCCTGCCACGTCTCTGATATAGCCTATGAATGCGTTTCTCTTTTTCTTTGGTTATAGCAGACTGGTAGCTCAAATAGTTTGGTATCCAGTTAATGTATACATGTCATTCTCCTCCTGAGTTGTCTCTAGCTGGGGAGCTCAGATTTTATAGTAAAACTTTTGTTCTTGGTTTCTAAATGCTTGATTTTGGCCTTTGAATTTCAGTGTTTCTGTTACTCCAATCCTCAAAGTTATCCAGTTTTTCTGGTGCGATATCCTCCTCTGTTGTTATCACTTTGCTTTGTCAGTCCATCTCATAACCACAGATGTTTTCTGTGACATCTACATCCAGCCAGATGCAAATAAGACTGATCCCAAGAGCAGTGCTTGAGGAATTCCGCTTGCTGCCTCTCTCCAGCTTGATGCTTTGCTTTCAGCATTTGATGAGAAACATCTGGACTTTGTAAGGTGACATGGAGACCACTGCTCCTGCGTGTATTTTTAAATGAGATTTTAAGATGCATTTTGTAAACAGAAGCAGCAGAGAGAGGATAACTGATTTTTTTTTGTCAAAGAGATCAGAATCCTCATTTAAGGCCTTAAAACTATTTTGGTCCATCAAAGTTACCCCTGCTCCTTCAGACTGCTAACATTTGCAGGCAATTCACTAGTTTATAGGAGAGCATTTTAACAACTTCAGAACAATTAAGGGCAAATAAACAATATTAATATTCAGATTAATGATAAAGAAGTATAGTCTAATTTTGATGCTTTGTTTGATTTAGAATTCAGATTAGGATGCATCAGAAAACCTACAGCTGTCTCCCCTTTCATCCAAGTTTGAATAAAAACTATGAAAGTAAAACCAAAAGCCTCTGTGAGGAAAAAGGTCGTCAGGTTCATTCGGATCCAGAAATTCAAATACATCTTGGAACAGTGAGGCAGAAACCATACTTACTGTTTCAGTTTAATCTGCAAATCACAAAGCTGCATCAGAACTAGCAACAATTTATATAATTCTTTACAGTTTCAGTATACAAGGCAAGACATAAAGACTAAACTAACACCTACTATCTGCTTTCTCTCATTTCTTAGATTGTAAACTGTTTGAGGTAGGGCTAGTTTTAAGATTATTCTGTTTCCATAGTGCTTAGAAAAATGGGCTCTTATTCTTACTTGGCACTATTGTAGGAAACACCATTTCTGAAGAAATACGGACAAAAACTGCCCTGTTGTCAATGAATCGTGGATAATAGTAATGCGTTACATATTTCCTCTTAGCCTCCACATTCTGTAAAGATTTTTAAAAAATATCTTCCACTGTAAATAACAAAGTACATGCATTTGCTGTACAAAGAGCAGTGTTCAGTTAATGTAATGACTAAATCCAATTCACAAATATAAAAAAATTTAGTCAGGTTTTAGAAACTATTTTTAATTCTTTCCATCGTACACACAAGCTGCAACACGTATGCTGTGACATTCCTACATCTCTGATCTGTATAAGAGGAGAAGCGGTTTTAAACCCTATTCTTGATTTTCTGAGATTGATTAAAATGCTTCAGCACAGCTGAATCGTGCAGGTGTAAATTGTCTGTGTGTGGGAGGAAGAGAGAGAATTGCTTCTCTTCAGCCTGATCTGACTTACACTACAGCAAACAGCCTTTTCTCCTTTACGAAATGTGTGGTAGTCAAGAAGCATCCTGCTCCTCTCGTGATCTGGGGTACTGACAGAGTGTTTCCAGTTATTCATTCTAGATGGGAAATGCAGACAAGTACAATGCAGAACACATGGTTGGAAATGTGCTCTGGGGTTTTGGTGGAATTCTTCCATCGCTAAATCAATCTTCTCCTAAATGTCTGTGAAGTGCCCTTGTTTTTAAGGTGCCTTTCATACACACACACACACACACTCATTCACAGACACACACGCATGTATAGCCATGCACATATACATGTGTGCACAGATACGCATACCTATGCATGAACACATATCTCAGTTATTCCTGAAAAATGAAGTGTTTATAAATTAATAAACCTTTTCAGCTATTTTTCTTCCACAATATTATACCTACTTGGCAGGCTTTGATGCTGCTGGTGTCAGAGTGTCTACAGGGCTCAAAGATCTGGACTTCGTTGCACTGGCCATTGAATGTGCACACAATTGCACACGCCAATAAAGAGTGGAGGTCCAATAGTGTTTGCAGATGGATATGGGAGGCACCTACAACTACTATCTGTCCACTGCCTGGAGATGGATAGGAAGACTAGACTGTAAGTGAAGCACCTAGATCAAATGCCTGAAGATATGTGTTGTGTACTTTTTCCTGCTGTGATTGGCCCAGGGTTGTACTGAGTCTCTGTGGTAAGAGCATGAATTGATTCCAGATCTCTTGATTTCAGCCTAATATGTTAACCACACATTATTCTCCTACTGTTACTAGAAAATATGTACCTGAAAATGCTGTGTATCTGAGATTGCTGGGAACTGTTATCTGGCTTGACTGGTTATGAATCAATTTAGGACAATAAGAGTGGGCATACTAAAAGTGGTTTGGTAAGCGTTTTGGGAAATTAAGACATTTTAAAATCCCTAAGAGAGAATCAAAGAGCAAAACTCTCCTCGAAGTCAATGGAGAGAACAGCCGATTGACATATATTTTACAGAGAACTCAAATCCACCTAGGGTGCAAGAGCAATTGTTAATGTAAAAGCAAATAACCTTTGTTTTTTCAGCACTTGACTAGAAAGAAGCTTGCTGTTCATAGGACACAGACTACATGGAGAGCCACAAAGGGTCATCCAGTGGAGAATACATTTTGAGGATGTTCTTTGGACTCATCTTTTTAGATTCCTGTCAATGAAGTCTCGAGATATCATCTCTTTCCTGATATGCCCTCCTGAATTAATGTAGTAATTAACACTATTAAAAGAGCAAATACCATCTGAGCAGCACTCCTATAACCACAGTTCAGGTTTCAAAACAGAGAAAGAAAGTACATTTATCTTCAGAAGTGAGGAGGAGTCAAGCAAAACAGTCATTCAGGACATCTGTCTCTTTTATGTCCCCTGATCTTCTGAAACCATCAGAAAAATTTTGCTGTCGTGTGTTTCATGGTGTTAATGGCCCGATAGGTTAAATGGTGTTTGTGAAAAAGTGTTTAAAAGTCCAGGAATGGACAAACTGGGTCAAAGACATAACAGAAAGAATCTAGGAGGGCATTTTTCTTGGTCTGGTGCTAAATCTTTCTTACAAGCTTTCAAAGACCAGCTGCTGTATTTTGCAGTGGAGAACTTGGATACAATACCTAGCAATAAGTTTTTGCCGGTTTTTATTAGTTTAGCATTTGTGTAGTTAACATTGACTGTAACAGCTAACTTGGACTTTCAGGCAGTAAGTGTGTATGGCTTGCTATTCCTGTATATGTTTTCAAGTGCTGTGTTGTATGAATCCTACTGGCAGGAATTTTCTGTCCTCCACTGTATTACTTTTCTAACAAATGTTATAAATATTCGAACTGCCAAATATGCTTATGTTTACGTGTACATTTTCAATTTTGCCTTTAGAAATGTTACTGTGTTTTGTACAGCTTACGAAAGGTTTGGGATCAGATGTCTGCCTGGTGTGAGAATGTATTATATTACTGGAGTATTATATTACTGGAGAAGCATTGGCCTATGGCAGCCATAAGTGTGTATGAAACGTAAAGAAAACATATTCCTGTAGATTACAGAAAATATGCTCTTTGGTATCTTCTTCTGCCAACCCAGCAGTGCAAGGGACATCTCCGGAGGAAAGACACTGTTACTGGGAATACATTGTTTTGCAGTAATTTACTAACGAGACGCTCTTTTGATCTCACGATTTAGTTATAAGTTAAGGGAGCCCTGAAGCAATCTGACCTGGGCACCAACAACCTCAAGACTTGGGGAATGTAAAAGGCAGCCTCTTACCATTACTAATCCTCTGAACATTTCAACTGCATTCAGCCAGGTTCAGCTAGATCAGGGTGTTTTTCATTTGTCCTTTAATCTTTCCACAACTCTTTTTCCTTCCTCCAATAATATCAATGCTGTTGGGTTTTCTTTTGTTTTCCATTAGTAATAGAGTCATAATCAATGGCTTGCAGGATTGCTGAGGAGCTGACATTTGCTTTGGGATTACTCCAAGCTGTCAGACCATTACTATCTCCTGCGTTGGCCATGACCGTATTTCACTGCTTATGTATATGCTAGCTACTGCATGGTGATTACTTATATTAAATGAAACCCACGGAAGAAGCTTTGCCAGCATCTTAATGAATCTTCTCAGAATGATTCTCTTGTGGTTCAGCTGCCTCGCAGTAGCTCCCAGATCTTTCATTTTCAAATCTACCACTCAGTTTTCCACAGACTTTTGTCATTTGCTCACAGATAAGGCAAAGAAATGTGAAGTCCAAGAGCTGGTGCATGCCGTTGCTTTCCAAATCCCACAAAGATTCTTCAAACACTGTAGACCACAGCAAATTTCTTAGGCAAGTCAAGCTATTGTAAATGAAAAAACCAGATGCAAAAAATGCTGATGGAAAATTGTATACATTTATGATTAAAATGCTCTCAGGGGATACAGAAACACACGATATATGCCGCTCTCAAATTACTCACAGGATTACTAAAGAAGCCATCCTGGTATTCTTAGCAACAGTTCTGAGAACATTTCTTTTGCTGTACGATTGCAAATAAATCCTACTTCATCTCAAAACCCACAGAGACTCAGAAGCCCTTTCTGTGCCACCTTCGGATTGATCAGGATACCCCATTCCATGATTTTGGATGAATCACTGACTCTTTTTGAGCAAGGTTGTTACTATCACATAACTACCACCCGGATAACAGAAATGATGCTGTCTCTTCTTAGTGCTGACTGAATAATCACCAGCTGGGAAAAGCAGTAGCTGATATCAGGCAATGCACAAAAGGCAGGAGAGTCAATATTCATCAGCCCACATGATGAAGAACTGAGCTGGAGTATTTTTCTCTAGCTTCAAATAATTCCCTTTATTTTTAATATTACATTTTTAACACGAGATTGAATAAGTGTATAGTTATTCATGTGGAGGCTCTTTACATAAATCATGGTTCTCAGGCTGCACCTTACAATGTATAATCAGCATTTAAAGTAAAATCCCATTCCTGGTCAGCTTGTCCGCAGGAAATATTTTCAGAAGAGATTCCTTATACAGGATATGACTTCTACTCCTGTTTTTATCTGCTTGAAAGCTCTCTTTCTAGATTTCAAAACTGTCCCTGACTTGGCTTCACACTTTTCTGATTTCATATTCTGTTCTTTCCATCCCATCAATTTCCCAGTTTTAGATCTTTCTCTCTCTTCTTTTTCTGCCCTTTTCTTCTGTGAATCATTCTTCCATGTGTACTACACATCCTTTCTTCCAAACAAATGTGGCCGGTAACTCTTACATGGAAACTAGAACTGGTGAAAATTGGAGTAATGCTCCTGAAAAAACTACAAAATTGTGACATTTTCATAAGTAATGGTTTCACTGAAGATCTTAATTTCTACTTCAGACACACTTCCTCTGCAATATATTAGTGATTTAGTATATTGAGTATGATATGTAAATCTGTCAGGTTTTGTAATGCAAAAATACATGAATAAACAAGTTCTTAACAATCAGAAAGAGGAATTATATCTTCACAGAAATGTCCATTAAGACTGGCAGGTACACTAATGGTCCCTTAGACTTCCATCAGAACTGCTTGCACGAGGAAGCCTTCCCTAGTAAAGCCATGCAATCATACAGTGCAGAATATTCCTATGAGGCATCTGCTTGGGGTTTATTTTACCACTTCCATGTTGTGCTATTTTGGCATGACCGTCATTAGGCTTTTGAGGTCTGAAACAACCCTACAATAAAACGCTATTTTTTTTTAGTATAGTTATAAAACACTCACAGCATGAAGTCCATCACTGCCTCCTCATATACCACAAGTTAGGAAATGGTGTGGGATCACATTTGCCTGTTGCTGTTTTCTTAATGCAATTTGTATTTTTCTCCAGGTTTTTGTTTGGTTTTTTTTTTTCATTTACAGCCCTTGTATTTTCCAAAGAGGAGGGTGAGCTACCAGAAACCAACACACAAAAAGCTATTCAAGATATATGAAGAAGAGGCAAAAAAAGAGAAGTCTGAGGAAACCAGTGCTATGCTCTGTGAGAAGTCAGCAGTGTAACACACTGACAAAAAGTAATGTGTGCCCATTCTTCTTCCTCTTGTTTGAAATGCAGTATTAGATGCTATCTGAGATTATAAAACACACAAAACCAAATCTACATATGCAACTAATTTAATCAAAGGGATGGGAGGAGTGACTAGAACAGTTCGAATGCCAAAACCATACTTTGCCACAAGAAGAAGTGTGGAGCTGGGAGCGGAGTGGGTAAAAAATTTAGTCCATATGGTCTAATTATTGATGTTCAATGCCTTTGTCATCTGCCAAGCACAGGGAGATGCAACTGGAAGTATGTTGCCCTGGCTGAACTTTCTGATGGTTGCTTTCCCCATATTTCTGTTTAAAGAGTGATAAATCACCAGGGACTAATGCATAACAATGTTTTCTTCTTACTTAAGGAAAGGCTGTATGTCCAGACCCTTCCAATTATAGCTTACTATAAAGTCTATGGAGAGAAAGATGATTGATTGATTGATTAAGATTAGTGAGAGCAGCCCTGTGGAGAAGGACTTGGGGGTACTGGTGGATGAAAAGCTGGACATGAGCCAACAATGTGCGCTGGCAGCCCAGAAAGCCAACCGTGCCCTGGGCTGCATCCCCAGCAGCGTGGGCAGCAGGGCGAGGGAGGGGATTCTGCCCCTCTGCTCTGCTCTGGTGAGACCCCCCTGCAGCGCCGCGTCCAGCTCTGGAGCCCCCAGCACAGACAGGACATGGACCTGCTGGAGCAGTTCACGTATAACAAAAATGATCAGGGGGCTGGAGCACCTCTCCTATGGAGACAGGCTGAGAGAGTTGGGGTTGTTCAGCCTGGAGAAGAGAAGGCTGCGGGGAGACCTTATTGCAGCCTTCCAGTACTTAAAGGGGGACTGTAGAAAATAATGGGGACAATCTTTTTAGCAAGGCCTGTTGCAACAGGACAAGGGGTAATGGTTTTAAACTCAAGGAGGGTAGATTTAAACTGGATATAAGGAAGAAATTTTTTACAATGAGGGTGGTGAGACACTGGCACAGGCTGCCCAGAGAGGTGGTTGATGCCCCATCCCTAGAAACATTCCAGGTCAGGCTGGACGGGGCTCTGCGCAACCTGGTCTAGTTGAAGATGTCCCTGCTCACTGCAGGGGGGTTGGACTAGATGTCCTCTAAAGGCCCCTTCCAACCCAAACCGTTCTATGATTCTATGACAGACAAGAGAGCATTGCGCAGGATGGTCCGCTTGCCTGTGGCACCTTGAGGGGTGCTTTAAGCAACATAATTTTTCTTGTGATCCGGGCAAAGATTCAGTAGTAAAACCACATTGTCCTTGCAAGAGCCCTTGGGTCAGGGTAAACTTCCTGCCAACGGGACCCATGCACGAGGCTGTACTGAGCTTGCCCAGGAGAAGCGGTAGGGGTTCCTGTATTTAGGGGACTGGGCCAGGCAGGGTCTAGAAATTGGACCTTGCAGTTATGGAGAGACTGATGGGATATTTTCCCACTGACCATAACTGTTTACAGTATCCCAAATTCTCTTGGATTATAAAATAAGGATTGTGAAACACAGGGCAGACTCTGATGCAGTTCCCCTGGAAGCAGGGAGGAAGAGTGAGCAGGAGGTACGAAACAACCTAGAATTTCTGGTCTTAGCTTTCAAATAGTGCTGAAGTAGTTGATACCATTGCAATTAGTTCTTATGAGCTACAACTTCAGTCTGGGAGTCGTGCAGCACGGAGACATTGCTGGCAGTCTTTTCCTTAGGATTCAATTTGGCACAAGAGTGTGGGACGGAGGATGGGGGGGCCATGGGACCTGACCGGCTGGTAGCACCACACAAGTCAGCTGTGCTGTGAATAGCACGGTGTTCGTCCTCCAGGTTGTCGCATTGTTCTTCTGGTGCTTTATCACATCTGCGTGGGACGTGTTTTTCCCCACTTTGAGAAATATCTTTAACTCGCAGTACTCTTATTACTCAAATGGGGTGAGGCATACATGTTTAATATCAGTGCTGGCATTTTTGGAAAGCTTTGTAGATTATGTTTCCTGCTGTGTTGAGAATTCTCATCTGCTCAGTAAAACAGTTTCTACCCTGTCCACCCCCCCAGGCAATCACAATTGCCAATTTTCAAATCAAAATACTTGAGCTCTTTTGAGCTTCTTCCTGTTAGAAAAGGCATATCTACTGCCAGTGCTAATAAGCAGATTTAGTGCCAAGCTTCTGCTTGGTTCAGTCACACATTTTAATCAAACTTTGAGAATTGAGTAAAGCATTAAGTGCACTTCTTCCACTATTCATTTTTTAGTGAATTATTCAGTAAGTGTAAAGCAATGATAGGCTACTGTATGTTGTGACAGATAACCTACCCCTCCGCTAAGCCACAAGTATGAATATTGAAGGAGCCATCAAATTGAGACTCAGGTTATCAGTGTATTGTTATACAGATTTTTTTTCAGGTGGCCCAATAGCTGATATCTCCACTTATGGGCAAGAACGATTTAATCCACAAAAGGATTAAACAGCCATCTGATATTTACATGAATTTTACCAGCAAATTCAACAAGATCAACAAACCACTGGAAATCTAAGCAAATGCACTCTTACTACCCAGATTTTCATCACTTCTGTGTTACTGGTTGCAGGTAAGTTCAAGTCCGTGAAAGGGCAAGTATCCGTCATTTAGCCCTCTAAGAAAGGTGCTTGTATACAGCTGCAATCTGCACCTCCTTACTTCAGTAAAAACCATATGAATAGCTCTGATCAGCACAGGGAGCTATACTGTGCTCTAGAGCAGTCTGATCAATTGCCAGTTTTTAGTTTCCAAATCTAAGCTGTTTGCTAGACATTCAGGAACAAAGCTATATGCATGCAAAAGTCTAATTTTTAAAGGAACTTGGATAACTTAGAAATAACTCTGCTTACTGGGAAAATAAGGAAACTCCAAGCCATTGAAACCTGAAGTAACAAATGTGTTCCGAGGCTGAAAGTATTCTAAGTTTGCAGGGAAATTTAAATATTGTCTATAATTTCATGCAATGCGGTTCAAGTATTACCATTATAGTTCCAAATGTTTGCCCTTCCTCTGCATGAGTGTAATAACAGTCAGACCTACACCGATCAGAATAATTAAATCATATAGTGATGATACAGAGAATAAACATTACAAAGAAAGTCACATAATTTCTTTCATTAATTCTGCATGGCATATTCTCTGGCTAAGTATAAGAATGTCAATGAAATGCATAACACCTTATCAAGCAAATACTACACACGTTAAATGAACTGAAACCTGATCATTTAATTAACAATTATCTTGCTGTATGAAAGACTTTAACTACATTTGAATGTATTAAAATATACAGTAAAGACGTCTTAAGTTTTAAATCCACATTTCATGCAGGAAGCAGGGAATAATTCTGTTTGTGTGTCATATTATTATCCTGGAACTTCTGCTTCCTAGCAAAGATCAGTCAGACTGGTGGTACTGCTAAGACTGTGGTGTCACAAAGGTAGGCAACCATTTGCAGATTGCGTATCTGTGCATATTTACCAGTTTTCATCTTAATCACAGAATCACAGAATGTATGTGTGTGTTTCTGTACACACGCACATATATATACACACCATAGATGATGGAGAGGAATGTTGTAAGTAACCTGTAAATAAGTAACTTGATAGGACACCTGCATACAAAGAGAAGGTTACCTTAAGGACAAGGCAAAAGCTTTATCTATAGCTTTGCCGCAATGGAGGAGCCTGTGTTGACTGTATATTTTTTACAATGAGGATAGGAATGTTCAAATAAGCCCCCTTAAGGTAGATTTAGACAGTCTCATTATTTATGCTCACCGTTAACCTGAATTAGTCTATTTTTAGTGCTGAGGAAAAGAGAATCAATGTAATTGTATCAAGTTTGGAATAGCAGCTCTCCCCACTTAGGCACAGGTAATAAAGCACTGAAGGTAGCACAGTTACCAAGGGTTTCAGGAAGTGCTTGGTTTTCATTGAAGGATGGAAAATAGGTTAACTGATTTAATTCGTGAATGAAAACAATTTCAGACTGGTAACATATCAAAAAAACAAAAGCCATTTCAGAGTTTCAGAGTACAAACGGTCATATTTTATGACTGAACACAAATACATTTTTAGCTATTGCCTGACCAATTAAGTGTTTCTGAAATGCAGCTTTACAATCACATTGCCTCACAAGAAAAGAAATACAGAGAGAAAAGCTTTTCTTACTCTGATACCTGCCAGAGTCTCCAGCTTAGTCACTCTTCTTTCCTAAAGAGCAGCGTCTGGCTGCTAATGTGTTAGCACTTAACATTATTTTTAAGAGTTCAGGAAATACATCTTACAAAAACCACTGCAGATAACAGGCTTAGTTCTAAACAGAAACTCACAACAGTACTTTCCTCTGACAAAAGTCAAAGAGCCAAGCTGGGTTTTGGTAATTCTGTAACCACAGTACCCTACGCGTTTCCACACTGCTGTCAGTCAGTACGGGTTAGCTTTTGATAAGCAGCCCAGCTTTTCCCAGGTCTGGGGCCATGAACTTTTGGGTATTCTTGGTACTCAGAAACTGTTTGGTATTTTGCACATGAAGGAAATAATAATGTACACAAATACTACTACTACTGCTGCTACTAGTACTACTAAAATAGACAAACGCAAAGCATGCATCACTGATCTATGACAAAAGATTTCCAGCACTGAAAATGGTTCCCGAGATGCATGGAGTTACAATTCTGAAAAGGCTGGAAGTTTGAATCCGGCCAAGCTGGACTCAGCACCTTCCTTGATGGTTTCCTTGTTGACTTCCAGATACAAGGCACTCTTCAAACGATTTTCTTCTCAGTCCTGGGTGTTTTGGTGACAACAATAAGCAGTGAACCTAGTATCTCGTAGTGCTCTTTCTGTACCCCTGAACCCATGCTATTATCAGTATTTCATGCTAGATTCATATAATTCATGTAAGATTTAATTTGGAATATTTGTACAGTCCCTTAGAATTCCCTTGAAGTTTTTATGCAAAAGGCATAGTGGAGATAGAAATTACTTTCAATAATGAAACTTTTATGATGATCCTTTGATACTGTGAAACATGATTTCCTTCTACCTATTTTGTAAGTCAGTTAAAAAGAAGAAACTAAGTTCTGACTTGTGTACTGACTACCAGGAGCGCTTACAACTCAGAAATGATGCTACTAACAAAAAATTAATGAAGCAAACATTCAATTTTTTTTCAAAACAGGATATTTCCAAGGCAAAGTTAGCACTAGTAACTGATTGCTAATATGTTCCT
>VZTV01102693.1:0-12165 GCA_013400875.1 Anhinga rufa
TTTTTGAAGACTTTAAAAACCGTAAAAAGCACAACCTTTGATCATTTTAGCTTCTGTAATTAGGATATTATCCTCTAGGATACTTTTGCACTTTTTTTTTTTTTTTACCAGTGAGGTGATGTAAGGGATGCAAGATTTTGCTCAGTATTTTACAGTTAACATTAACTCACTAACATTAATATTCTGGATTTTGAAAGCATATTGAGGTCACTTATTGCCCTGGCTTTTTCTAGGATTTATCTGTCTGCCAGCATGGTGTGGGAGTTGTGCTGGAAGACTTTTTAAATGAATCAAGCTTGGTTTTTATCACATCTAAAGGCAAAAATTTGAGTTGTTCATGAAATTGATTGCAAACTATTTTACTAACATAATTTTTAGGATAAGGGAGGACTTTTAAACTGTAATGTTCTTAATAGTAGGCAATTAATAAGTAGATAAATTGGGAAGAAAAAATTTAGTTCAGTTTTACCTGATTCGCTTTTAGTCATTCTTTCAGTGTTCCAGAAAAAGCATTAAGAAGGTGAAACCATTTCCTGTAATGCAGGAGAGGATGGGAAGATTCTTAATAAAAATATAAGCAGTTATCAATGATTAATTTTTCAGCAAATTTATTAATATATGGAAGATCTTAAAAAGTGCTATTGCCAGCATATCCATTGGCAGGATGAGTTGCATCATCGAGTTTATGTGCCTTTTTTTTAATGTTTATTACAATTAACCAATGCCTTGAAACAAACCAAAGCTTTTTGGTTGGTTAGTTTGGATGAGTTAGTGTTCCTCCAGATCAACAAACTCCTGAACAGCACTGCACGGTTATAGGCAATGAGATTTAGAACAAGAAAAACCAATGGCTGGGAAGAGGAGTGAGAGAAGATGTCCTTTTTTTATCCGGAGCCTACAATTAGAATGGACAAAGCTTAGGGTGAAACTGCAGTTCTAAATAACTGCATCATCATTTACTTAGAGTTGCATCCACATTCCATGAACGGGCTGCTGATCCTCACAGCTTGTTTTCTGCCTTGTTATATCTATGTAGCAGACTGAACTGGGCCAGCTGTACTGGTATTTCAGCAGCCTGCATCTGGCAAGAGGTGGTTGTAGCAAGATGGCACAGTCCTTGTCTGTAGCTTCTGTATTCCAGTTAATGCATAGTGGAAGGAGAACAACCTATATGCCTTGGAGCTCTGCTTTCTTTTGCAGAGGATAAGGAAGTGAGGATCATAGAAGATATAGTGATCAGCATGCTTCCTTGTCCAAGCTCATTCTTGAAATAAAATTGTTAAAATCATAGCAGAGACCTACACTGTGCATGCATTCATCTCTCAGCTGCTTCAGGAGGCATTAATATTGGTAGAAATCCTTCAGACTTGCTCCCATAAGTCATATAATGTTCCCAATGGAAGAAGCTAAAAGCTTCACAGCTTCTGGTCCATGGGACCATAGAAACGCTGCTGGGAACCTGTCTGAGCAGTTCATTGAAAAACACTTGCTTCAGGCCTGGATATATTCAGCCTCTGCACCTTCATTTATTATATTGTCTGTTGTGGTCCTTGAGGGAAAATGTTATTGTCATTACTTGAAGGCCCTGGCATCATTTATAGGTTCCTCACTACCTGCTTCAGTGCAGGAGAAATATACTGTCCTACACAATCTGCACAGAGAATGCTGCACTTAAAGTTACCATGTCTGAGGATAGTTCTAAGGTTTAAGAACAAAGCTGTTTGCATCACATAATTTCCCATTTAGGCAAAAATGTAAAAATACTTGTATGCCAGTATTTACTATTCTGGCTGTTTCTCCCAAAGTTTAAGGAAAATGTGCTACAAACAGTCAAAAACTTTCTGATTAAATTAATGAAGGAGCTAATTCTGGAGTAAGAGAGCAGGTAATGTGAAGCTCTCAACGTATGCTGATGATTTATTGTTAAATGTCAGCGATGACTGTCAGATGCCTGGATTTGCTTTAAGTTTGCTGAGGACCCTTTCACCTTCTTTATTACCTAGCAATAGCCTTAATGGCTCATAATACAGATGGGTCCAAGCCTGGATTCTGTTCCCAGCTGGGAGCTCTAGGGCAAGTGTGTTACAATAAGGCAAGTATTTAAAGCTATTTTCCTTGTAGGTTCTACACTGACTGACTTCTATTCTTGTGCCTTCCTTGTGCTTAGTGAGTGATGAAATGTGATGATGATTGCTGGACTCTGACAAACTTTTATCTCATATGTTTGTGCAACTGTTTCCTGAAACCACGTTGTCTTTTTACCTTACTCTTTAAAGGATAATCACTAATAACAAAAGGAGTCTTGCTGGAAGTTGATGCTTCCATGGTACTGGTATAGCTCAGAGTAGAGTTTGACCTGCTGTATTTCTTCATAGTGTAACTTTATCAGGTTGTGAAGCATAGCATGTGATTATAGATGAAGTGTGCTTGTGCTTGCAATACAAAGATAATTTGGTACTTCTTAATATGTTCTCTCCTTGAATGGTTTCATAAAATATAAATTTGTCATACTTACATGTGCCCATTTATATAATCAGATGGTGGTACCTTCCTTGTTCAGTCTTTCAACAGTCTGTCTCATCTATGAGTTCTGCTACATTTTCTATGCAAATGACGTGTTGCATATTTTTCTGCTTGCAGCTTGTTGTTTCGTTGTCAGTTTATAAATTTCATGAGGTCAAAATTGAAATTACATAGAGAGAATAGAATATGTTTGTTTGATCAGCTGGAAAGACAGTTTATAAAACCAAGAAGTCTATGTTGCTTTTCTGGTAGAAACAGAAACAGTCTGTGTAACCAATCGTTTCATTTAGAGATTCATTATCCTTTTGAAGATAAGTGAAATTTCTAGGAAAAGATATAATTTGAAATTGAAAATATCAGATATTAAGACACTTCAGGTTAAGTGTATATTGGTTTTGGTGATTATTTCTTGGGCTTTTAATTACATGTGTTTTTATTCGAACTCCATTTTTGAAAAAGGCATCTTGGGTTCAGCTGAAGAAATAGTTAGAAGTTCAGTTGTTGAATTAATAGCTTGTCCAGTAATTCAGTAGATTGAGAGGATATTAACTTTGAGATGTTCATATATATCTGTGTATCATTGTACCCATTCCTAGTTATGATCATCTCATTCATTCTGAATCCAGCTTTTGCTTCACCCTTTCATCTTCTGTTTGGCTTGACAAGTAATTGAATGCAAACTGAATATATTAATCAATATTATTTAGTTTCATATTGATAATTTTAATAAAATATCAAATATTGTGTGAGCTCAGCTTCTTGTTATGTTTCACTAATATAGAAATTTTTACTTGAAAAAACTCTGAAAATTTTTTTTCATCTTTGTTAATTAAATATTTTTTCTGCAGTATCATCCTTCAAGAAAATCTTAAGACATTAATTATTTTTTACACAATTGTTTTAAGAAAATTTTTTTTTGAAGCTTTATATTTTTGTAAATATAAACAACATGTGAAAATATGTACTCACTCTTCAAAAGTCCTCCTTCTTCATTAAACCTTTTATCTTTTACAGCTATATCTTCTTATATAGTTTCCACAGAGAAATATGGATCACTTCCTGTCTTTACAGACTGGCTTACTGAGATCTTGACCTCTCCACAGTTTGTAAACTAAAGATAGTCTGGAATAAAATATTCTTTTCCTCTTACCCAAGATTAGACCCTTCCATTAAGACTTCTGCTTGACTTCTTTTCTGTAGGAGCTGAGCACTATACCTGTATTTTTCTTACTATTTGACTATCATTCTTATGTTTCCTGATAGAAACCAAGGGCACCTGCAGTGCATTATGGGGAATTTCTCAGGAATGTCTCATTTGGTCACCAAAGGAAATATATGTGGAAAATTTCTCTGAATTGCTGGTGATTCTCCAAACATGAAAACTTGCTATTTCTACCTCCTCCCTGCCGCACCCCATAATTTTTTTAACAGATTAGGGGATTCAACATCCAAACTTCTTATAGTCTAGTCTTCCAAATCATTATCCTTGTGATCTCAAATTTCTGAACAGTTAATCTTACTAAACAGTATCTCCGTATGCCAAGAAACCTCATTTGTATTCACCAAGTTTTGAGGAGGATACCCACTTCTCACGTAAAATTTTATGACATTAGGTACTCCTTAGAAAAATCTACTTGATTTCCATTTATTAGGAAACCTGCAATTTTGTCAGGGGGAAGAGAAGAAAGACACAGAAGTAATAGAGGTGATTAATGTTAATGTTAATTTTGTACATCTGTCATTGCCTTTCCCAGCAGTACTTTTAAAATTTTCTACTACAGATGGAGTTATCTGTATGTGACCTATTTCTGTAACTCTGCTTTGTAAAAATGAGGCTGTATTCTTACACCCAACAACGGAAAGTGTGGTTAAAACCTGTGCTTGCTGACCAAGCTACCGCTCTTTATTCAGAAGTGCCAGATTTCCATAGAGAAGGCGAACTCCTATAACAGGCCCCAAAAGTTCTTCTGGAGTCATTCAAATACTTTTTTTAGTAAAGTTAAAGGTTGTACATCCTTGGATAAGAATCTGGTTTTTACAGTGTAAACAATGATCAAGAAAGCAAAAGCTGGAATAAATCCAACTACATAACACACAAAATGTCATGGTAGCAAAAAAGTTCCAAACCTTCAGAAGCTCTAGTGCTAATTTGATCCCTTTGTGAATAATACTTTAATAGAAAGCTTCAGACTGTGACAAATCAAGAGAGACTGTGTGTTAAACTTCTACTTTTCTTTTTTTTTTTTTTGGTTTTGCTGAAGTACTTCATCAAGTGTAGCTAGGCATAGGTATGGTATCCTTTGAACTGTCATTTATAGAAAAAATGAAAACACTTTGTAATTGTAAAGTTCTACTTGAAATGCTGGTTGTTCTTGCTGGCTACATGAAAACACAGAGCATCCACTTGGGGTAGGGGCGTCTTACACCCTTTCCTTGACATAATAAACTCTATCTCAATGGAAACTCAACTGATTGCAGAATGCAACCAGTTTGCTTAAAGAGGGAAATGGTTTCCCCTCTTTGTTGCTATTCTGGTGTTGCATAGTGCAAATACAGATACAATAATGAACAAAGCAGAATATATTAGGCTGTTGGGGTTTTTCCAGTGTTTACAGGTTTTTTTGTTCTGTTTCAGTTTTTTTGTTCTTTTAATGCAACTGTATCTATAAGGGTTTTTCACAGAAGGGTGGTTTAGATTGTGCTTCAAGCCTAAAAATTTTTTTCAGTAATATATTTTTTTGATGTATTTTTACTCTCTACAGTGACAGTAACAACAACAACAAAAAAACAACAACAAAAACACAACAAAAAAGACAGAACTAGGGAAAAACAAACTGAATGCTTTCTATTTAGGAACTCTGTTCGGAGAGTAAGCTGCTTGAATTTAACTGAAATGAAAATATCCCTTGAACAGTTTTTAATAACAGAATTTGGAACAAATTATGTTGGTATATCACTAATAAAAACAAGACAATGCAAACTGTTAATGACTGTGTCCAGATTCAGTAGCACTTTAACACTTACGTATATTCTGTCTTTAATTACGTATCCTAGCAAGTATGACATGTTTACCCAAGTCAAGGAGTTATTTTAACATGTTTTAGGGTGTTTACTGTTTTAAAATGCTTTCTGAAAAAAGTTATTGATGCTTCAGTCAATTCCATAAAAATAATTGGGTACTAATGGGAAGTAGATACTAAACTATTTCTGAATGTTTACTCCTTTACTTTATACAGCTATCATCAGAAGTTACTCCATTAACAAAGTTGTCCAGCTTTAATAATTACCTTTTTACTTGAAACCAGAAGAATTAGGAACCTGTAATTGAGGTATGCTTAATGGCATAGATGGGATTGCTGATTTTAGTTCAGTAAGCTTTATTAAAATGCTTCAGCTGGTTTTGAGATCCAAGTGAAAAAGCAATCTCATTTAGTAGTTGTAAACATAACAATAGATCCCTGAAAAGAGAATCGTTCACAAATGAAAACTCAAATGTGTACACACTAGTCAAAGTATGGCAGGAAATTTACAGCCACACAACACAGAAGGTCTTTGTTCTTAAGAATTCTTTATATCACAGAATCACAGGTTGGAAGGGACCTCAGGGATCATCCAGTCCAACCTTTCTAGGAAGAGCAGAGTCTAAACAAGATGGCCCAGCACCCTCTCCAGACGACTTGAAGGTGTCCAACGTGGCCGAGTCAACCCCTTCCCTGGGGAGATTATTCCAATGGTGACTGTCCTCAGTGTGAAAAATTTCCCTCTGGTGTCCAATTGGAATCTCCCCAAGAGCAATTTGTATCCATTCCCCCTTGTCCTCCCCATGTGAATCCGTGTGAAAAGGGAGTCTCCATCTTCTTTGTAACTACCCCTTAAGTGCTGGTACACGGTGATGAGATCCCCTCTGAGCCTCCTTTTCTCAAGGCTGAACAAACCCAGTTCTCTCAGCCTATCCTCATATGGCAGGCTTCCCAGTCCTCCGATCATCTTGGTGGCCCTTCTCTGGACCCCTTCCAGCCTGTCCACATCCTTTTTTTACAGCGCGGACCAGAACCGTACACAGCACTCCAGGTGTGGCCCGACAAGCGCTGAGCAGAGCGGGGTAATGACTTCTTTCTCTCTGCTGGCGATGCCCTTTTTGATGCAACCCAGCATCCCGTTGGCCGCCTTGGCCGCAGCAGCACACTGTTCGCTCATGTTGAGCTTTCTGTCCACCAGGACCCCCAGGTCCCTTCCCACAGAGCTGCTCTCCAGCCAGGTAGATCCCAGTCTGTCCTGCCCTCCTGGTGATCCCACTCTGTACTGCACTATATGCTATAGTTTAGTACAAACATTGTTATCTGTCCATACCTCAACTGATTGAAAATATTTGGCTTAAGGCTTGTGTCTTTTACAGTGCACAGTACAGTAGGGCATGATCAGAGTAAATCTGCATAATGATGAAAAAAATTAATGTTAGAAACTCAAGACCTGAGGAATGAAAAAAGCTTCTTTCCTGAGATTAACTGTGGGGAGGAAAGGGGAAAGAGGGGAGACATTAAGAAATTATTTTTTTTAAAAAAAGGTACATTTCATACTTTGCACAAAGAGCATTGATAAATTTTGTGAAAATTTTGGGAGTGTTGTAAGCAAATTCTCTTTTCCCACTTATATGGTGTAATAGCCAAGTTTTCACATATGTATTAGCTTTGATTTTATAAACTCCAGAAGAGCTATAGTATTTGTCTCTATGGTGGTGGCAATGTCTATTAATGTTATCTTTTGTGATTTCATCTTCTCATAATGTCTGAGAGCTCTGCTTTAAACTAGCAGTCTGTGATTGTAACTGGTGAGATAAAAATTTCAGTGAGTTAGAGAAAGCTCACACTACTATGTGTGACAAATTGCAATGACAAGGCTGTGTTGATAGCAGCTTATGATGTGAAATGAAATCACAACCACAATACCATAAAGATGTGTGCTTAGGGCATCTTTACAGAGCTCAAAGTGAAAGAAGATATGGTCAAAACGTCTAGTAGACACTGTGTTCCTTTCCTGCGCTTCTTTTTATTGCTACAGGTGACCAGTACTGTTTAATACAAATATTTCATGCATTTCAGGGGTTTTTTTTGGCTTTGCTGTGTATCTTTTTCCCAGCTTCTGTGTAACAGATACAATTAGGATCTGAAAATTAGCTAAATTCAATATAAAAATATAATATTTGTTGGAGTGGGCAAGTTACCTATTTGATTTGACTCATTCAATTGGCTGAATGATCCATCTGAAGAATAGACAACAAGAAAGGGTAAGTAACTGAGCAGTTACAGAAGGCACTTCATGAAACTTCAGGGTTTTGCATAAATTTCTTTATTCATATTGGATATCTATATGGTTGACAAAGTAGAAGCAACTATGTTGTGAATCTCTTCTGGATATTTAGTGTAAAATTCAGTTGCTTAAATATTGAAATCTAAAGCCATTTTTTTATATTATAAGCACTTAAGACAGCTTTGTGGGGCAAGCAGGTATGAGACAGAATGGATGGAACACCAGCGCCCTTCTGGAGCAGCAGCTGGAGGCTACATATGAGTATCTAAAATGGTACAAGAAGCCTATAGTTAAAGAACTGAATTATTGAGTAGTGACCTTTATGGCAACTGGAATTCAGGGTTCTGGGAGAAAAAAGAAAAAGGTCTCCATGAATGGCACGAAATAGCCATTGCAAAGCTGAGAAGTAGTAGGATTCAAAATTTATATAATTTTTAATAATCTCTAATATTATTAAGCCCATAGGGGGAAACAGTACGTCTCCAAATCAGGACACAAATTTGGAGGTGATATCCTTTCAGTACAGGAGATGTGCTTTCAGAGCACAGTTGCAGAGATCCTTGAAATCATTTTAGTTTCCTTATATGTTCTGCTAAATAAATTACCATTGAAGAGCTGAATTTTCACCCTTCTGAATAAAAAGTTGGATCTGTAATCAAATAGGGGGAAAAAAGAAAGCTAGAAAACCTTTTCCAAATCAGTCCTACTCAGAAATAACTTTCATGATAATTATTTCATTTTTTAATCTATTGTTTATTAATTTTGGTTTAGATTATTCTTTTTAACCTTACTATACTAGTCAATTACCATTCAAAGAATAATTGTCAATTAACTCTTCTAGAGTTGCTTTAGATAGTGGTTTGCTTGCTAAGATTCAGGCATGCTATGCTTCCATTTAAAACCTCTGGTTTTTGTCATTTGGTTTCTTTCTGTCCCATTACACTGAGTGTATTCCGTAGATCTTCTGAGTATAAGCATAAATCAGTTAAGAAATGTCTTAGAATACTTCACGTAAAAGAAAAAAAAAAAAGATAAATTAACCCTTATATGAATTAGAACAGGTTTTCCCCCTTATTATTCTCAGTACCAATTACTTCAGGACAATTAAAACAATGGAAAATACCCTCCTAATGAAGTGGGAAGGGTGTAAACCAATAATTACTATAAACAGCATTTCTGTTCCTGATTAAAGAGCAAGCAATAATGATAATGTAGCATGCAAATATTATTTTCTACCAATAGGTGCCAGTATAAGCTAATTAAGCTAAAGTATTTAATGACAGGTTGAAAGCAGACATTAGAAAAACATTAAAAAAAACCCCAACAAAACGCATAAGTTATTTTACTGATTTTTTAAAATATCTATCTGCTTTCTTTGTCTTTATCTTAGAAACAGAAAGGTAGTCTTAAAACATAGTCTGGAGGCAGAAGTGGAGAAGAGTCGTTTTCTCACTGTCATTTGCAAAGAAGGTAAAAACCTTCAAAGGGAATGCTGAAATCATGCTAGCATACAATATGGGCAATGTACTGCATCAGCCTCTACATGTGGTCCCTGCAGCTTAAAAATCCTGTAGCATCTGCTGCAGTTTAGCCATCAACTAAGCAAAAAGAGCTGATTTGCATTGGACCTGTTCGTGTTTGACTTTCCAGAGACATGAAGAGTGAACCGAGTAATCCATATGCTAAAGGTATCTCTTCATTATTTATCCTTTTAGGTAGGGCATAACCTTTCTTGTGAGGATTTTGGGTGCTAATGGCAAAGCTTCTGTTCTGTCCCTTTCCTGCTTCTCCTCCTCTTTGTCCAGTATAGCCCAATACACACATCCCTTGCTTCTGTGTCTAGCTGGTAGATTTTGTAATCAGTCTCCTTTTTTAAAACAGAAATTCTTTAATGGTCTTTAACAAGCAAAATTTGCAGGGAAGAAAAACAGCAGATGGTGATCCACTACAGTTGAATCTTGCCATTGCAGGTTGCAGCAGCTGGACCTAATTTATAGGGAAGGAGGAAAGAAATGTTTATTATGTAAGAATAGAGTGAACTATCATTATAGTATTTCTTTAGCAGATATTTCCCTTTAACCATCATAAAGATACGTTTCAAACTCAGCTTCACCAAAATGTGGCTAGCCAGCTTCATGTGAGTGTTTCATAAGCAAAGCCATGGAGTATCACTCTACATTTTTTATTTTTTTTGCAACTCAGCTCCTAACATTCTCCCTGTTTGGTGCCCTGTTGTAGATGTTTGGAGCCAACCATGTAATTTAATCTCATTTCCATTCAGCCTTAATGGAAAGATGACCTTTCAAAAGATTAGAATTGATTTGTTTATAAATCTGCTAGTCTTATCAAAGCTTTGTTCTTTACAGACAATAATTTTGCTATCATCTGGCCAACACTGATACTTATCAGTGTATCATAGCAGCTGTAATGATTTATTTTTTTTTTTAAATCTTCCAAGTTTTTGTGGGATCTGCATGGTACAGCCATGCTGGGCACCTCCTCAGCCATGTTCTCTGTCATTCTCCAAAGCTTGGACAGTGTCACTTGTAAAACATCCCTCCATCTATCACGTGAAATGCCACAGAGATAGTTCCCTCTCTTTTTCTTCCTTTGCTCCCCTTTCATTGTAAGCGAATGTATATATGCTGAACAAGACCAGATCAACAAGAGAATATGAAAAGGAAGAGCCCCTTGTCTAAAGCAGTGCTTTTCATCCCAAATTTTGCTTTCTGTTCAATTGGTTTATGCTAAACGTGGTTGGACCATGATTGCATTATCTTTATATAGACTCTGTTGCTACTGTAAAAAGTTCAGACAGTGTCATGGCTCCTTGTTAAGGTAGTCGCCAGATTGAACCCTTCATCCATTTGACCAGGCTCTCTTTACTTTCTCTGTGGTGTTTGGGTGGGGATTTTTGTTTGTTTTTAAGAGCAATTGACTTAAATCTGACAGTAGGCTGTTTTCTGAAAGCTGTTTTCATAAGGAGGAAAAGTAATGTACTTCTCAGATTTGCTAGGGAACATGGAATTATTTGCTGTATGGCTTTCTCAACGTTGATTGTGAATTTCACATCACATCAGTAGTAGCCTTACAACTGAATGCAAGCATACAGACATTTGTATAGAAAGGCAAATTTTAAGAAAAATTAAGATAAAATATACTGAGGAACATCCTGTTGGTGGCAGCAATAACTTATATTTAACTTGTTAGAAGTTGGAAAGATACACAGCTACTATGCAGTCTGTAGTGACTGCATGTAATAATGGGCTTGCTGTGCATTTGAACATTCTACATTGATTCCTATCTCTTAATAGCTATTTAATCCAGACTTAAAATCACATATTGGGTGTAACGTACAGCTAATATTTTGCATAAGCTTGTGAATCTGGACTAAAGCATAGCAATATGCCATGGATGTTTACATTTCCAGACAAATGGCCATGGTTCTGGTGTTTGGGGGAGTGTATGGTTTTCTGTTATTCATTTTTTTAATATTTTTTTTGTAGGAATAAACATGATCTAATGCTTTTGTGCTCTTGAGGATGCAATAGCAGAACTTTTGTAGCTTCTGCGCTCATGGTACATTTTTGTTACTGATTATACAGTTGTTCTTTCAGGAAAAAATGGATTGGAATAGTTTGTTGAAATAGTGCCTTATATGGTGTGCATTGTATAGTAACATACAGCAAAATGCATGGGGACACATATTTTAGCACTAATTTGGGTTATCAACAGTAATTGATCATAGGGACCAGTTTGGGCTAAATACTCAATAAACGATCATTTGAAGTTAAAACAAGATGGTTCTTTTAATGTTAAAACTTCACTTTGACGTAAGGTTTTGTATTAAGCCGTATGTTTTTATAAAGCTTAATCAGAATTTCTCCCCACATAATATTTAAATGAAAAATCAAACAAAAAGTAATTTAAAGGGAAATTGTGGCTCCTCAAACAGGCATATTTGTTCTGAGCATATTTAAAAATCGGTATACCAAGAAGGATCTTGTAAAACCGGAATTCCTTTTTTCAGCTAAGAGAAAATGGTTCCCTTTTTACAAGGTAAAGAAACTCATTCTACCAGCCAAGACGGCTTTTTCTGCATTTATGACACAAAAATATTTTTTTCACATGTTATACTCTGAGAGCAAGCACTATGTCAATACTGAGGGCTATATCACCTGCAACATAACCGCCAACTTTCACAGTAAATGCCACTAAATATAATATGTGTATGTGGAGCTGTTCTGATCTCTCTCTTTGTTTTCCCCTCCCTGTCTTTCTAATGCAGGCCTTTGTGACTGTTTTTCTTGGACAGTGGATCTGGCTGTTTTCAGG
>VZTV01102694.1:0-27707 GCA_013400875.1 Anhinga rufa
AAAAAAAAAAGCTGATACTTTGACTGCCAAGTGAGTTACTTCAGTTTCTTCTTCTTAGAAACTGATACGTCATCACTTCAATGATATTATTTATGAGGGTTTTTTTCCTTATTTTTCAAGCATAGAAAAAAAATGTCTTGCCATGTTTTAGGAACAAAATGAGTATTTTACACACATACCAATAGCTCTCTGGAAAGCACTTAAATTTACAAGCTGTTCGTAAATTTACTGACAGTTGGCAACACTGCATCCAACACACAGGAACCCTTTTGGAAAATAGATCTATTGTAAATAATATATATTGCAGCTTAATCTGAGCGTGCTTTAGCTCAAAGTAGTTTTAACAAATGTGTTACCTAATATATTTTTTAAAAAGCTATTTGACCTGGAAAGATGATTTCAGTATCTGAAAAGCTATATTTAAAAAAATAAAATATTAGCCACCTACTCTGAATGTTCTTCAACAGAACTCTTTTGAGGATACCTTTTTCTGGTGTTAGAGCGGTTTGAATATTTTATATATCATCTGCTGTACCAACGTGTAACTCAAATATATAATCTAGTGCTAGTATCCCATATAGATGGAGAATCTTCATCTTTTAAGGTCAGCGGTAGTTATCTGCATTTCAATTGGGAGCTGGTTTATATAAAAAGAAATCATTTGTGAATATGTGACTACTTAGCTGCGTGCATTATTACATGCAGTTTGGATTTGAGGTAGTTTAGGCTTATGTCTGTGCTGAGGTGGCACTTTATCAAGATAGCAAAAATATTTTTTCTATTATATCTGATAATGGGTTGTAATACTTGAATTATTGCAAATCTGATATAGAAAGCCTCTTGCTGTTATCCTATATTCTGTATTTCTGTGACTAGTGGTATTCAGTAGCTGAAAAGCTAGTTTAAAAATCACCTAGAATTTAAGATTTTGTAGCAGAAGGAGCTGTCTCTAGGAAAGGGAACAGGATCTTTCCCTGCAAATTGCCTTTTCAATTCCTTCTAATTAAAAGCTATCAAAAAGTTCCCTCAATTATGGTTTTTGAATTGTACAAATTAATATAGTCCCTGTCCTCTCTGCTGGGGTAGAAAAGCCTTTTCTTGACAATGCTGCAAATTCTTCTGACTTTACCATGAGACTCGGTGTGCTAAGGCTCTTCCTAAAGCCTCATCTCATGGGGCTCTGTGGGAAACTAAACCTTTTCTGTTTCATGTTGGCTTTTTTTTTTATTTTGGGGGGGGTGGGGAGGAGGGAACTGGTAACACTGTCCCTAACGAAACTAGTTAAAGGCAAGAAAATATTTGTAATTTGTAAGCTATAAATGCTAGTTCTTATGTCTAAGGACTGTGGCTCATGACTTCTTCATCCCTTCTTTAGCAATAATAATCTAAGTAGGTGCTATCTTCACTCCAGGCAACCACTAAGAAATGACAGTCTTGCAGATATTCTTTTTCCCTAAAGCTGATGCTTGTGGGCCCTGGCTGAGGCTCTATCTGGTGGGGATCACAGGGTGCTGTTCAAAAAGTGCAGTGAAGTTCTATCATTGCTGCCTCAGCGCTTACTGTTTGTAACAATTCCTTGTCAAGTACTAAATGCAGTTTGGTTTTTTTATCATCAGGCATATCCATGTATTTGTTGCTCTGGAAATACCATATTGTTCATTTTGAAGGGGGGAAAAAATGGCATTTTGATCATTATCTTAAGCAAAACACAGGCAGCACAATGAAGCAACATATAAACAGTTGCTAAACTGTAGGGAAAATTACTTTAAAAATATTTAACAGCTACAAATGCATTTAATTTCATCATTATCTAAATGCCTCACACTGCCTTAGTACCAATACTGATTTCAGTTTGACACCATCACTGCACAGATACAAGGATCACACACAGGGTCACCAACCCGAGGGCTCTGCTGGGGTCGGCCCCAGTGTGCTTGCTCCTTACAAATAAATGCGATATGATCCACAGCCTGTAGAGTTCAGAAACTTTATGCAACTTAACCAACGTTGTCCGGGGCTTGAAGTCAATGGGAGACTCTCCGTGGATTTCAGGAGTTGGATCCATCCAACAGTGAATTAAAAACAGAACCTAAACCTCATGGCTCCCAGGCATTTGCCTTGCACACAGAAATTGCTGCTCTAGCAGGACCGGAGGTGACCGAAGCACCAGCCATATCGCACGATGGAAAAAGCACTTGGGCAGCTGGTTAGGGCAGCAGTTTTAATCCTGGTTCACTTGTGTGGTCAAAGACTACAAGCTTTGAGGCCAGCTCAGCCCCCATCCCCTGCTCCCATGCTGCTGCCTGAACTTGCCTCCTTTGCCGTCTTGCAGGAAAAGCGCAGCCTCCCCATCCACGGAGGGCCAGGGAAGACTGATGCTCTGCTAGCAAAATCCAGCCCATGCAGCAAAGCAAAGGCCCTGTGTGGAAAGGGCTAGGAAACATTATATTGCTTTTGTCTAGCCGTAATGAAAATAAATGAAGGCTTCAATTTAAAGTAGTTACTAAAAATTTGTTCTTTCCTCTGCCCTAATTCCAAAACTGACTTGTAGCTAATTAGACTGAGTCAAGCATGCTCTTGCTGTGCTGTGCTAGTGTAAACAACAGCCATCTGAGTTTCATTACAATAAGGAAATAAAATAAACACGGGGCCAGAAAACAGTAGTTTGGGCATGGCTCATTACAGCACAATGCAGTTAAAATTTTTTTGTAGAGGCAGTGGGATTGGACAGGGTGCGAAGGGGACTCTCTTCATGTTTCTGTCCTGAACTTTTCTTCCCCAGTGCATCACAGGGAAAAGCAAAGCCCCTGCTGCTCAGCTCATGGCTTAAAAACACCCCCTGGAGCCTGCAAACAGTGCTTCACTGCAAAGCCGCCTTTATCCCCCTGCCCTCAGGGTGCCTCATGTTGTCCAGACAGAAGCTCAGGGGAAACATGGCATTTACAATATGAGGGTGAGACCTCAGGTCTAGGAGCCCGGTACAAGACAGCACTCTGGGTCAGGCTGCTCCCACGTGCCGTGCTCTGGATCAGCCAAGAGGGCCAAAGACAAATCACAGCACTTTTTTTTTTTTCCCTCCCCTTTCTCTTTTAATAATAATTTTGTATTCAGTGAAGGGGAACCCCCTACATGCTTCTCACATGAAATCTTTGTGTTCAGCAACTGGTGTTCTGCATTTTGTTGCTCGGAGTCCCTGAGCACAGCAGGCTAAGGAGACGTTTCCAAGGCAGCATCTTCACCCACTTCTGAAGTGCCCAAGGACCAAAACTTCTGAGCTGCTGGAGATCTCTCCCTTCCCATTGCCCTTCAGCTGGAGGGGAGGAGAAGGGAGCTCCAAGAGGGAAACCTCAGTACTTCTTCCTCTGCTAGATCCCTCCCACAAGCATTTTGCTTGCAGGGGGGCTGGTGATCCTCTCTGCTCCTGTGTGTGTATTGATGGAGAACTGAACTGGAAAGCCACAGGCAATAGAGCTAACTTTGTCCAAAGCATTATCCTCCCTTGCATACATGATCTGTAAGATATTCTCACTGGATTCTGAGTCATGTTTCCAGAGCCCAGTCTGAGCCCATCTGTGCTCAAGCTGTATCGATCTGGATTAGCCCATTATTAAATACAGATCGGCAAGAGTCTGCTAAGCCAGATTTTCCACGGCAAAAGCACTGCTGCTGGGTGAATTAAGTCTTCTCCTTATCTGGCACCATGGCAGGATTTTCGCCTATCTGTTTGCAGGTGCGCTGACTCTTGTGGACTTCTGGTTATCGCTAGATGCAGTTCTGTAACTCATTAGAAACTTTTCTGACTGCCAAGGCTACAGAGTGGGAGAAACATTCTGCTTTTAAGATACTTACAGCAAAAAAAGTGAATAACCACAGTATGGGGGAAAGACCTGCCATGACAGATGCAGCCTTAGACATAAGGATGAGCCAACAAGGAATTCAGGCAGGCATGGCTCGTGTCAGCTTAACAAAAGGCAAAGGATGGGAGCAGTGGCTTCAACTGTGTGCCAAACCCATACAGGCTGAAAGGCAAGAGTTGTCAAACTCATACCCGTGGACTCTTCCTGTACACAGACATGCATAAAACATGGGCATTTTTTTGTGCAGTATTTTAAATAAATGCACACAAGGAAAAAGTTTTGTGGCACACATTTTTCTCCTTCTTCAATCCACTCCAGTGGTATTAGTTGTGCCTTAAGACCCTGATTCATTATAACCCTATTCAGAAAAAAGATATTCCTGATATTTGCAAAGCTTTCATAAAAGTTTGTTTTCTTTATAAGTCTTCTTTTGAGTGAAGGTTTTTCCCTAGTTTCTATGTATACTGTAAGAAAATATTACTTGAAACTTGAATATTAGAGTGGATTTACATATGTAAAATGACATTAAATATTTTACTGGTTTGGGAATATAATGAGAATACATTATATCCCTTGAGTCCTAAATTCAAATCCCTGTTAAGGTAAACAGTTTTTTTTAATTTGTCAGAAATATAAAAAAAATTAACTCTCTACAATGACTTGGGTATTTTCTAAACAAATTTTAAAACAAAATTCAGCCTCTGATCCTCTCGAGGGCCAAGTTCTCTTGGTTCCCACTGACTCCAAAGGCCTCTGTCCCCCTCAGGATTCAGACTGCAAGTTTACACTGTGCTTTTAAACAAGTATTGATAAGAGAAATGATAACCTGGATTACTGTGCAGTCAACACAGGAAGAAAAATTAAAACTGGACTGAAAACCCTTAAAATTCCAGAGGCGTTATAAGACCAGCTTAAAAACCACTTTAGAGCCTAAAATCTTATGTGCACCTTTGAAGCAACCAGTTTTATTCCATAGAAACAACCTACACCATTGATCTACAAGAAGAGAGGCTTATTTTTATTTGAAAAGGCGTAAAAACCCATTGACTTGTGGAACATCACAGCAATCAGTGAGGCTGAAAAGCAACTGAGTAAAAAACATTTGAGAATGACAAATTTGAGACAAGCAAAACAAAACTAAATGCAACATTGAAACATGTGTCCTGCAATCAGCATTAAAATTAATCTATGGAAGCAGTCACCCTCCATAAAAGAAAAAAGGCGGCTTTTTCTGCTGCAGAGGTTTATAAATGATGACTGTGTTTTTTAAACAAACGTCTGAGTATTATAATGCTGAATTCCTTGTGTGAGCAGGCCCCAGTTATGACTTTGAAATCGTTTTTTTAAAGAATGTCCTGCACATATCAAAGAAAATAATAATTTTTTAAAAAGCAAGATCTGGGAAGGCTGTGTACTAGTGTTCATGGAAGTATTTTAGATCCAGATTGTGAAATGGGGTTAGATAAAAAAAGAAATTAAAGGTGCCTCTATTTTCTCCCATCTAGTTAGAGCTAGAATCTCTTCTCAGTGACAACCCAATGCCTTAAGTTTAAATTTTCAGTAGCAGCAGAAGAAAGGGAAAAAAGCCTTTTAGGACAGGCTAGGGAGGATGTGCACCGGTATCCCACAGCCCTGGAGCGAGCGTGTCCTGTTCGGACAGCGGGCTCAAACTGCACGGTGATAAAGCTAAGCAGAGCCCTGGCTTTCTAGCATTCGTATGCTTTTCCTCTTCAGCAAACTTCAGGAATTTCCTAGACTGGCTTGTCACAGCACGATGGTATTCCTAGTTGATGTCTGGGAGATCCGTGCCAGACACTAGCCCGAAGCCCCTGGGGGAAGCAGCACTAAGCTCTTCCCAGCTGCAGCTTCATCCAACACCACCATGTGCGCGCACGTGCCCCACGGGGTGGCTGCAGAAAATTGCAAACCCCACCGGTATGAAAATTGCCCGTTCTACAGCAATTCGCTTGCCGCCGGCAGTGCCTTTGCTTCCCCGTGCATCCCCAGCACATGCCCCCACTCGCAGCCCCGTGCCCCCGGCTGCAGCCGTTCACCCAGCACTCTGCAACCGGCGCTGGCACGGAGACCTGGCCCTGGCTCAGGGTGACGTGTGGAGGGGCCAGTTGGCAGCCGACGTGCGCCAGGAAGGTGAGAGCCAAATCTCCCTCTTATTCTCCCCTGCCTAAACCCAGAGTCACGCCACAGTGTGGACCCTGGGTGGAGGCACTCCAGATCGACACCAGCTGAATGGGGGGCCAGCATGGGAGAAGTAGGTGGGAAGACGCTGCAGGGTGGCAGGGAAGTGTCTCCCAGCGATGCATCTCTCCGCTTTCAGGCTCATCTTAGAAAGCGAGGAGGATTGCTCAGGGATCGCTCAGAGATCACTCCAGCAGGGAACAGGATGTAGAAGTCCTTACTGGTGGGACTGGGCCATGAAAGAGTTAATAGCTGTTGTTGTGAGCTGCTTTTCTATTTTCCTGTGCATTATATTAATAAGGAGCACCTTGAAACAACAGCTCCAATTTATCCTCATCTCTTCCCCCCCCCCCTTTTCCAAAAAAAGAAAAAAAAAATAGAGCTTTTTTACCACTGTTTGCTTTTCCAGTTTCTTTAATTTGGGTAATTGCTTAGTCAATTCTCAAAAATATATTTTCTGTCTTAAAAAAACAGCAGAAAATGACAGATCACCTTCCTTTCCATCCCAGCTTTGGCATGCAGGTCCCAGATTGTGCATTCTCTCTTCGGCGCCACACCAGCCTCCCATACTTAATTAATTTCCCTTCGTTTGTGCAGCCTTGCACTTAAAGAGACAGTGTCCCATTTTGATGGTTTGGCTTTGGCGGGATTTCAAAAGTGTCACTTCTTAAATCTCTCTTTTTTTTTTTTTTTAACTTCCTAGTGTGCTGTATGGCAAAGAGTTGGCATTTTTAAATTCCCACCACTCCCACTCTTTCTCCCCCCTTCCCTGTCTCCCTCTTCTCTCTAGCACTCAAGATTCAGATCAGGCTATTTGGAAAGAGAAGGTTGCATGGGACCTTGTTTCTTGACTGTGCTTGTGAAAGGGCAGCATGGTTTGGTCTAATCATACTCTCAAGTGCTTGAATATCCAAGAGCTACAGAAGCCTACTGGAGCTGGCTCTTCATGCGACAGTGCAGCTGGTCAAAGGCTGTTTTTCCTTTATGTCAGCACAGTTATACCAGGCTCCTGTATTCATGACCTCTGCCATCATCAATGATAGCAAAGGCTTTGATCCAAACACCCCAAAGCATAAGCATGTTTGACTCTTGGAGCAAGCCTCATGCTTGGATTGGCCACGGTGTTCAGGTTTAAAACCCGTTATTTTGGTTCTGTATGAAGGTAATGTTATTCTAGCTCATATCTTTCATTCCAGATTCAGGATTAAGACGTTTCCTCCCCTTTGTTCCATTTCACTCCATACAACTGAAAGGGAAGAACATGCCAGAAGGACTTGTTTTTCATTTTTTAAAAAAAAAAATCAGATTTATTATACATTTTCATTTGTTGTCCCGTTTTTCACTTTCAAAAGCTCATTGTGTGCTCTGGGTGTTTGTCAATCAAAGGCAGAGCTGCTACTGTTAAGCAGCATCCTACAAAGCCACGTTTCCTATTTGTCAACAACTTGCAAGCTTAGCCCTAAATCATTCTCATTCTTTTGGTCTTCCCTCCCTCATGAATCTTGCAGTGCCTCCCAGCTCCCTACAGGGAGCTCCTGCCCTGTCCTGACGTGGGTGCACAGCTCTGCCCACCTTTGCTCTCTCTCCCTTCAGCAGTGCTGCCTAATGCTGGGGGGGTTTGTGAGTTTAAAAGCTGAACAGGGATCAGAATGTGCTAAAATAGTAACTACCACCAGGGATTGAGAAGACTGGCTGGAAGCTTTTCCATGTGTCTTGCAAAACCTTGTTAAAATGGACACTACAACGGCTGCAAGTTATATTCTGTACCTCCTACGAAGATTTGAGTAAAGGATCCCACCAGCTTTGATGGACTCTAAAACCATCTAGTATTCTGCTTGTTTTGCTGCAATTGGAAGCAAAAGTGCCAGAGTGTATCAGATTTTGCTGTTCCTGTGCTTTTTCCCTCTGGAGGCACTAGGTAGCTTGATCTCACAAGATGTATATAGTTGAGTTTTCAGACCTCCGAGGTTTTTACCATTTGGATAAGCATCAAACTTATCTGAAGTCAACTGAAACTCCTTGTGGCTTGAGGAGGACTCTTTAAGAACAAGCTGATGTTTCTTTTTTCAAGCTCAATAAAGAGAACCTGCTGAGACCAAAAATGTTTTCTACTCTCCATGCATCGATCCTCAAGAATTCAGAGATGTTTTCCAGCACCACATCCAGCTGTCCCAAGCTTCTAGGAAGCTCAGGCATGAAGGCTCCCCTGGACAAATGGACATTGCAACTCCACTGTATGAGCTCTCGGAGCCCCATGGAGGCCAGGGGCAAGTGTCTGCAAACACCCACCTCCCATTTTCAGCAGAATAGACCATTGCTTAAAAGAGCTAAAGCTGGCAGGGGTCAAGCCTGGTGCCCTAGGCTCACAACCCCACTAAATTTAATCGATCAAAATAGTCTCTAGTCAGAACTTATCTCCTCCTGAAATAAAACATACAGTAGAAGAAGAAACAAATTGCTTGATACCTCATTAGCAATTGTAAGCAGACTCCATTTTCACTCCAGGGTCTCATTGGAGTGATTTGTGAGGCAGCTTTTCCCTACCTCTGCCTATCCCCTTAATGGCCTGCATTCTGAAGGAGTTGGAGGCAACACAAGAACAACAGTGATTATTTGTGTTCTCCTGGGACACCCGTCCCGCTGTCTGCTGCTGGAGTGCCCCTCTACCTGGTGTTGTTTCTGGAACCTGAAGCCTGTTTCATGTTGCTTCTGTGCATGTGTGTGGCTGATTGTTAGGAGGACACAGTTGGCCTGGAGCAAGATAACCAAAGCTCATATGTCCTCTCAGAGCTAAAATGTTGATTAAAGTTAACCAGCTGACTGGATGCTTGATGGAGGAGATGTACTACTAAGCACAAATGTGCGGGTGTTGGGTGAATGTTGTTGCTTCAGGGCTTGAGAAAAGTTATTGGCTGACTGTGTTCTCATGCTACAGAAGAGCACAGCCCAAAAAGATGAAAGAAGAGGAATAAAATCCCCTCCTATAATGATCAATTTGTTCTTTCTTAATTAAATGTCCAGCCTCATCACAGTTTGATCCCACCATACTTCCTCTACAGTTTTGCCTTCTCATCTTGGCTTGAAAAGCAATTTAATTTCAATTTCAAGACCTTTTTGTTCTTGTTTTTAATTCCAAATCCACCATTCACCCACCCACCACAGCAGGACATGTCTCTCAGGAAACCGGTTCCATGCTCAGTAATAATTTTTGAAATGTAAGCACATCAAAAAGGACTTTGACAAACACAGTAAGACTTTTGAGGGAACCATTTGTTGTTGTGTTGGGATTTTTTTTCAGCCTGCATGCCCATTTTTCAAATCCACACACACAAGCAGATAACTTATCTTGGGCAGCAGCAGCAATGAGCCCTCAGAAATGAGCTGAAAGGCAGTGATTTGGAAGCCCAGCCCTGAGGGAACATTCCTGCTATGAGGCAGCAATCTTGGAGAGAGATTGCAATTGTTTCTGCGATTTAACATTTTTCTCAATTGCCAGGTAGCTTTCCTGCCAGGGAAAAGAAATATGTTACTGTGTACTTTTGTCTTGATTTGACTTAGAAGTAGAATGGAATAAACCAGGACTAAAAAAAGAGGAAAAAAAAAAAACAAACTCATTTGTCTTCTAGTCTTGTCTTCTTTCACTGAAGCCTCATTTTAAATTTTCCATGCCATCTTTCAAAAAAAAAAATAATTACTTCTTACATCGGAAAATAAAAAAGGTGTTTTTCTTATTAGAGTACATACTGGTAGTCTGTCAGTTAAACAATACTTTATTCCTTCAAACAAAAATGTAATATTGAAATCAGCGTTTGTGATTACAGGTCATCATTCTATTGGAGCCATCAAGTTGTAATGCTCAAACCATGATCTTATTGCTCTTCAGCAACTTCTTTAATAGTTTATAGGTTTCTTTTTCAGCAGTGCATCCCAAGATTCTTCCCTGATAATTTAGTTTTATTTTTTCAGTTCATATTACTGGATTTATTGCTCCCTCTCATCCCAATATTCAAATGTTAGTCAGTTTAACCTTGCAAATAGGAATGAATTTTCATTGTTAAAAAGAAAAAAAAGAAAAGAAAAAGAAAAAAACAGATAAACACCTATCTCTTTGAATTCCTTTTCCCTCATTCCTTTCATGTAACAATATTTCATCTTGGCTGACTTCAGCTATTTGACACAGACAAGCTGAGCCACACTCCAGAGATCCTTCGCTCTCCCCACTGACTATGGAACAACCATAGGTAACCGTTTTACACGAGACTCCTAACATTTAGCAAGCTAAAAAGTAAGATGGAGCCTCTCTCACCTGTGCAAGGGAGGCTGAAATTAAAATGATAGCTGATGAAATTCTGTTTGAGAGGGAAAAAATGTTACTATCAATTTTCCCTAACATTTTTTTAATGGGACAGGAAAGTGCAATTGGTTTTGATAAAAGGGATATTGTATGACTAACAGGCTAAGAGAGGGCAGCTTTGAGCTGAATGAACAGCACTCAGGGCTGGTACAGTAGCAAAACTAGCAATGCCATGAATATATTATCCAGGGATCTAAGGCAAATGTGTGTTGTATTGGATACACACTGTTGAATGTAAATCCATAGTGCTGAAATACTGTATATTTATTATGCAAGCCAAAGCTGAAGACAGTTTCTGTTTGATGGACTCCCGGTGATGAATGGATTGTTTCATTCGAGTAAATGAACTGTCAGAAACAATGGCTACACAGTACAATTTCTCTCCCTGTCCCCAAAGGGCAGGAAAGCTCTGCAGCCAAAATAAAGTTGTATTTTTTTGTTAAGTCTAGTGAGATGGCAGGCTTGGGTAGAAAATTCAGAGGAATGGATATGGATAGTTTGACATTAAAAAAGCCCACCTCCCTCCCTTAGCTAAAAGCATCCATGGTGTGGGCAGATTTGCTTCAAATTGAAGTATCTATCTAGGCAAGATACTAGAAGTCCTCACTCTGGCTAGGGTCAGAAGTAGGTGTTTGGGAGAGTCCCACTGCCACCAGAGATAAAGCAGTGAGATAAACTGGGTCCTTGGCATGTCCCCGTCTTCTCCTGCACAACAGGAGCTTAGGACCCATGAGCAGGCCAGGTGAAAGAAGTAATATTGCTTATCTGGCAGAAATATGCATTAGTCCTACACGACTTTGATGATAACCCCTGTTTGAAATTATGGAAGGATTAATCCCTCTGCAATCAGAAGAGGGAGCAGCTAGCAGTGTGAGCTACTGTCCCTGCCAGGGGAATGGTCCGTTAGAAGTCTGGAAACAGCCCCCAAGATTTCGAAGAGGCAAACCAGCTCTCCAGCTGGGTGGTCTATCCAGCAGCTCATTTCTGAGGGGTGGGAGAGATGGAGACCAGGCCTACTATACATCCCCTGCTCAGCCTTCAGACCACTCTTCTGAGGTGCCTTCACTGAGTGTCTAAAGCTCCAGGACGTCACTCCATGAGTCCCTGTGGCACTTCACCAGAATTGTCCTTAACTTTTCTTCCTTTATAGCTCTGCACTTAATGGTGGTTTTATGCCCAGGCATTCAAAACACTGCTCAGATGTAAATTCCTTTATATTTCAGATGCTCTTTCTGTTTTTGGCTGAGTTCTCCATTCTGGATCCCAGGGGCCATCTCAGCTGGCTTTCTTTAGGGCTAGGGAACCCCGCACTGCCCAGCACTGCCTGGGCTCTCGGGAGACCCCAGCCATCACTGCCACAAGACATTGAGTGTTTGCAGGAGTACTGATGAGGACACAGCAGTAATTAGCCGTTGACAATAGATCGCACTGCACCAAGTTACCCAGATCTCTGAGCGGGAAAAAGTGAGTTAAGCAAACATCATACTACATAACTGACCGTAACGTTACATCAGTGACTATGATAAATGATAAGAAAATGAGGGCTGGATTTCATTTCATTCCAATTTTTTACAGATTCATAAGTGGAAACGCGCTATGAAGTCAGTCCTGAATGAAATCTTCCCAGCTGAAATACTTTTAGAGGCAAAGTGCTTTCTCAAGAAGTGGTGAGGCAGAGGAACCCTGAGCTCTGTGCATGTGTATACAGTGAGCATTTGTATTAAACAAAGCCTTTGAAAGGAAATATAAAGCATATTGCAAACTGCAGGTGGTTTGAGATAGCTGCGAAAGAGAAATGTTCTTGGAAGCAGCTTTTTGCAGCTCGGGATATAAGGGGCTGCACTGTAATTTTCAAAATATTTTTATTATTTAATAGTACCTTTCTGAAATAATTTCCTGGGCATATCTTTATCTAAGAGGAAAAATAAAATCTAAGAGCAATTTGGGGTTTTCCTTTCAAGGAACTACTTTCTGAATATGGTGTACTAAGAACAGGGCTCTTTCAAACAGATTCCCTCCCTTCTTAAAGGGCTGGTCTTAAATTTGCTGTAAAATAGACAGCAAACAGCATACCAGGTAGTAAATTTCCATATCTTGTGCAGATCTTCCGCCAGTGCTTATTGTAACAAGAAAAGTTTTTTAATTATACTAACCAATTGCCAGTACATTTATAAAATAATGTCAGATTAAATCCTGTTGTAATTTCTCAGTAAAATAACTTGTTTACACCACTTGTCCGGAAAGCTTGGACATTTAATTTATAACCTGAGATCCTCTCTGTGTCAAGACAAAACAACATGCAGGCATGGCAGCGGGAATAATGACAGTTTTTCCTATTTCTGCCCTGTGTCCTTCAGCTGGATTTTGTCTTCTGCAAAATTAACACAAGCAAAAATCAATCTGGGAAAGTATACAGTAAAAAGCCTGGCTTGGGTACTCCTAGGTCATAGACTTTAACACACTTTCAGTTGTCACATTCAGAGAGGTTTTACTGGCTCCAGCTGCTTCCACACCATCTCTGCTGCGGGCTATCACACACTTAGAATTATGTGGGATCAGCGAGTTTTCTCCCTCCCCTTCACACAGTAAGCATGTGATGTGTACATCTCTTTCCTTTCTGCTCAGCTTCTAGAAAAGGAGAATTTCTGTTTGTTGAAAATTGGCAGCCCTGTTTTCTCCCTAGGTGTACTGCTGAGTAATGGGGTTCTGCACTTTTGGGCAGCCCAGTCGTGTTATGTCTGTATATAGGCTTGCTGTGATTAAGGGAAGGTGGAGGGAAGCCTGGTGTGCCCATGAAACATGGACTGAAAGCAAGCAGCTGATAACTAATTTGAGAGGAAAAACATGACCTCAATATATCACACATCTGTTCATGATGCAAGTTTCAGTGGCAAAAATCATTTTGGGGGTTAAAAAAACCACACCTCTTGGTTCTGTATGGTTTAAAAGCAATCTGAAGACTGTTATGAGTCTTTGTTATTAGATGCCAATTAGCATTAACTTGATGTTACTCAATAGAGTCCATCTATAGGTGAGTAATTTTGGCATCGACTAACAGATTCATTCGCAAAATTGACATTAGGCAGTGCTGTCCTGAAGCCCAGAGAACATGCCCTGCAGTGAGACTGTATCCTCCCAGCTGCATCCTGCAAACGGGCTCACTCAAACTCCCTCCAGCTCCAGGATGAGCCTAAGCACAATCCTCAGCCCTGACACTGCTGCTTCTGGACCTGCACGTGAACTCACAGCACCCCAGTGTTCATCCAAGAGACCGCAAAGGGTCTGTTAGCTTGAGGGAGAGGGACCTGAGCCACCAGTTGTTTCCCAAGGTAACTTCGTCATAGAGTCTACTGCTGTAAATCAAGGCTGTCTGACGTTAAGCATGGGCAGGTACAAGCAGAGAGCTCTGTAGATTGGAAAATATGCTCATCGCTGGGAATGCTTTTTGCTGCCAGCAGCTTGACTTTCCTGTTTGTGCCAGTTGAGCACCCAGGCTGAGGTGGGACTTTTCGAGCTGCTCCTTTAAATCAAACATCGGGAAAGAGGGATCAAGAAGACAAACGAAGAAAGCAAACAAAGAAGGGCAGTTTCTAAGAAACCCTGGAGATTTATGGCCTCTCCACCTGATCCCATGCCAAGTTTATTTGATTTTCATCCGCTGCTGCTGAAGGGGAGCGTCCGGATGGGCCGCACTCCCACCTGACGTCTGCCCTGCTTGTTTTTAAAAAGCATGGCTGAATCAGACACGGCTTCAGGTCACACATGAGCTGGTGCTGCCTGTAAACAAGCTGCTTTGCTAGTGATTTACTGAGCATTAGGCTTTGCCCTGTCTGCTGTAGGAAAATAAAAGACAAAAAAAGCTGCAACATGTAGCAGGACATGAAGCGGGTGCCTCTGGAATAGGTGTGGAGGATCGAGGTGCTTTCAGCCCGTACCTTCAGAAATTAAGCACTCTGGTCAAGTGGCCCAGCTGGGGATACACCACTTAGAAAGAGATTGCTGCGTAAGCAAACATCAGATCGCTGAGCCAACACAGACCAAGGACCTCCTGGAGCCGGCTCTCCTTCAGTGGCACTCAATGCAAGGAGCAAACCAAGTTGTTTCAAACCAAAGTACAGTTGTACAACTTATCATCTCCAAAGTAGACTGGTTTGGTATAGTTATGGGCCCAGAAGCTCTGTATCCCAGAGGAGACACTTTTACTGATTGGCTGGAGCAGCTGAAGCTGTGTGCTACATTTCCAGCAATGACATGAAAACATCTGCTAGGGGTGCAGAGAGCTGGCAAGGGAACAGGCTCTGTAGCACTCCCAGAGCCACTGTATTCTTGATCAGGGCAAGATGTGTATGTGTTACCAAAAACCCCAAACCTTGATGACAAACTGTTTATGTTGTTTGAGTAAAGGATAGGGGCAAGTCCTACCTCTATTTCAACTCTCTTTTTTAGTGCTCAACAGCCTGCAGTTCTTGCCTGCTTGTTTGGCTAAAGTTAGGGCTGACTATATCGGCCAATATTTATACTGAGTCTAAGAATGTCGCTGCTTGGCTTTCAGCAGTAATGATCCCATTTTTTCATTTGTTTTGTGCCTATAACATTTGCAGAACAATAAGAACTATTACAGGAGACTTTGCCTCAACTACAGTTGTCACTTCAGTAAGACGCTAACATGATAACAGACATCCTCTCTCATTCAGGACCCTTCAGACTTCATAGAGTTTTTAAAAGCCAATGGAGAAGAGTCTTGCTCTTAAGACTAGAAAAGACCATTACAGTTGTGTCAGCTGAGTTTTTGCATAACTAAAGTGGTGACATGGGAAATTTTAGGGGAGACAGAAAGTAAGAAATGCCCAGAAGAGCTACACCCAAAATAGGCTGGAAAGGTTTGCATGATACAGCACCCGCTTTCCTGTCCGTAGCCAGAAGCCAGCAGAGTCTTTTATATAATGATTCTTCAATTCAGAGCTGCTGTTTTCTGCCCAGGGCTTGATTAAATATTGTATGGCTGTGTGAAGGAGCTGAGAGAATGCCCGTTTGTGTGCACTGGTGTCTAAATATTTGCCTGTGATCTGCTCAACGATCCAGTACTCCAGGGAACTGAGGGGAGCTGCCAAGTCAGCATACTCCAACCCTTTGCAAAAAGCCACACGACCGTTTGCCAGCGTGGGACAAACGCGCAGCCTGCAGTGACAAGCACAGGAGGTAAAGCCACAGGTATGGCTTAACTGTCTTCTCACTTCCAGAGATGGTTCCTCCTCCCATGACTGAAAACAAGTCCCTTGTAGAAGCGGTGCTAAAGGTGAAGCAAACCATGGAGCACCCATCTAGCTCCCTGCAGGCATGGCAGTGGCTGCAATTTTCTTCATAGGACTTCCAGAGCTTAGTGGTAGCAGTGGCATTTCACCAGTCAGAAGAAGAGCACAGCAAGGCAGACCCTGTCCTGTTCAACACTCACCATCCTGGCTTTGCAGGATGTCCCAACTCCGGAGTTCCTCTCCCATTCCTCTTATCCTCCTTGATAAGAAGGGCTCCTCCTTGCTGCAGGCTTGAGGTTTGGGCAGCAGACACAGCTGCATGACTCGCTGGCTCATGGGAGCGAGGAGGCAGATCCAGCCCTTGCCAGCACTCAGCCATGCACGTCTGCCTTGCACACACATGAGCACGCTGCAGATGCTTTTGCAGGGTGTTTATTTGTTTGTTCTCCCAAGGGAGGCCAAGTGGGGAGCTGTGCTGATGCTTTGCTTCCCAGAAAAGAAAGAGCAAAGCTCTGGTGAGCGAGGAGGCAGGAAGCAGCATCCTGGAATGGCTCGGAAGGCTCTGCCCTCTGGAGAGAGCCTGAAACCTCTTGCCTCCAAGACACAAAGCCAAAAGAGGTCTTTTATTGTTGGAGGAGACATCAGAGCCCACAGGCACCCCCTTTCCCTCCCCTGCTGCTGCTGGTTTCCTGGCCTAAACCTGCCCTGCTCTGACCTGCCCTGGGAGATGCCAGGAGGAGGAGAGCTTTCCTGTGAGGGTTAAATCCCAGTGGACTTGGGGCATGTCTGGTGGGGAAGCAGGCTTTCTGGCTGCTGCATGGGTGAAAACCCACTGCAAGGGAAGCTGTAGCAACAGCCTGAGCTGACTCAAGGTGGAAATGCCGCACAGCTCTTGCCCTTCGCTCCCTACTCTTTCACATGTGCACAGGCAAACGTGGTATCTCTCTCTCTTCCTTTTCTTATTCTCTTGCTTTTTACACAGAGGGCTGAAGCCCCTCTTAACTGGGACAGATTCCAGCCCCCGTTCATTTAATCTCTCCCCATTCTTACATGTCCTGGTAGCTCGAAGGCTACTGCTGTCCCGGTTGCGCTTAGCTGGGCACAGAGCACAGAGCTGCAGAGCAGGAAAGGGGTTTGGACATGCAGTGAGCTCCTCGAGGGCTGTTCTGGGTGACATTGTGTCCCACAGGGCCATAACTTCTCTCTGCAGTCACCCGGCAGCAGAGCCAGAGGGTGAGACCCTGCCGGCAGGGCGAGCAGCCTTGGTGCCGGCACCCTGGCTGCCGGTGGGAAAGGGCGGGGGAATCGGTAGAAACTGAAGCCCTTTTAAAACCAGCCCTCCTGACATATACCTAGTGGAAATATCCCTTCATCTGACCCTGAAGGACCACCCAGGGGTTACTTAATCCTACAGTCCATCTTCTGAAAACCCACTGTAACAAGGTGTGTTAACCTCTGAGGTAGATTTGCAATTGCAGCCAGGGCTAATGACTGCAAACTCATCTCCCTTGTGACCTTCCTCCTCACACATGGAGGCTTTCATCAGGCTCCTAATATATATATTGCAGTTAAATGTCACTGGCATAAAGAGGAGGGACACCACCTCTCTAAAACAAAATAAATAGATTGCATTGGCATCGTTTAGGTTTTTCCCCAGCCATTTTAAAATAAAATGTTTTTTTGGAAAGCCTCTACCAGGATAATTCATGTCTTCATCAACAGAGCAAATTTGTCTTTAAGAAAGAGAGCACAGTGAGCAAGAAAAATATTGTGGTCCAGCAAATGACATATGGGTTTGCAGGGTAATTACAGCACCTCTGGTCCTTTGGCTATTTGAGCGGAAAGGGGGATGCTTGTTGGAGTTCATCAGAACTTAAGGTAGTTCCAATGAAATGCTTTTCCCTTGGTCTCCTTTCCTTGCTGGTACTGTACTGTAATTTCTCTTTTCCCTTCTCCCCTCCCCTGTCTTAGAAGAAGCATCTTGAAGTGAAGCAAACATCTTACCTGATCGTCTCAAATTGTAGCACTCTGATTAAGAAAGAGCCAAAACCAGTTCCTGGTGGTGCATCAAAAGGTCTTCTTGGCTGGATATTTCAGCCACATTTTTACCTGCATTTAATTCAGCTCAGACCTATACAGAAATTTTTTGTCTGATATGAAATCAGCCAGCTCTTGTCTCTCTGGACCAAAATGTCAGCACCTTGGATGAATATTTAAGTCAGGGTAGATGTATGTCTGAAATGCTCTTGAACACTATTCTTTAAAAAAATCTTATCTCACTGCTGTTGCGTGATTGCAGTATTATGCCCCATGTGAAATGACACTTATTTCCCATAAACTTTTCAAATGTTTTTTTCAAGGCCTATATTATTTTATCTTTTTATCTGAAGATCTATCTATTTTATCTAAAATGTCTTAGGCTTGTCCCTAAGCCTTTGGGCACATGCACAAATATTACTTCAAGAGCAGTATGTTCAGCTGTGTTTGCTCATTTACACTTTCATTGAAGTCTAAGCTCAGTAACATTAGCTATAATTGAGGAGGAATAAGAGCAACAATTTCAACAGACACTGGCGAGGCCAATAGCATGTTGTATCTCTATTTCAGCTGTGCCTCAGAGCTCTTTTGGTGCCGATCAAGCCAGCAAAATACAGGTTTAAGCTACTACACCAGCGTGTGTGTGTGTGCGTGTGCATCCCGTAGTTAATTACACAAGTTTAAAGGCATGGCTGGAGTTATGTGAATGCAACGTTGTCTGCAGAACATGCCTAAGATTTCAGAAGCCAAACTATGTGGGATTTTATAGATCTGCATAAACACCTGAACACCAGCTGGAAATCCATGCAGTGTTGGGATAATAGGAAGAATATGTTCTCTACTGTGGACAGCTTTAAAGGAATAGGTGTCTTCCTCTGTTAGCTGGAGGATCACAGCAGCCTCTGTAATGAACATGTTCCAGTAATTAAACCATAGTTTAATTAAACAAAACCTTAGTAATTAAACATACCTGGAGGGAGGAGGTGTTCTATTTCATTTCTGGCCAAATTCCAGCGGCCAAGGAGTTGTCTTTACCCACTCCCTCCAGATACAACTCCAGGATGCACGTGTGATACAGAAGCAAACTGAGAACACCCCTTTCCTTGGTCCAACATGCAACCAATACAAATGAGTGTCCCATCTCTTGGGGCAATGCATCTCTTACGGTCGGTGGGACAGGTTTGCCCTAAGTGCTGTTGTTCCCATCTTATAAATGAGGAAAACGGTGCAGAAAAGGCCTCAGCCAGTGGCTGGAGCTGGAGCTCAATAAGACCCTAAATGTTTATGACCCTAATTATCTCACATAAACCTCCCAAGGAGGAGACCTTGCTGCTGCAACACAGAGCCCGTTATTCTGGAGCTAAAATCCTCACACATAACCTGCATCTTCTCTGCTGTAGCAGAGGCTGACACCCTGCCCTTCTTACAGCAGATGGGGATAACAACTGAACACTCACCCTTTCTCACTGCCTTAGATGTTAGCTCGGAAGCTAGAAATGCCCATTTGCAAGAAGCAGGCTTGATCACGCTTTCTTTCTCTATTTTATTTTGACACATCACCATTCCCTATGAGGTGACCTTCAGGCATTCTCCTTGACACCAAAACCTTGAGTCTAACCCTCCACCCCCTGATATCCACTGCAATCACTCACAATAATAACAGTGATCTTTAATAGACAGCCATTCTCAGCTGGAAATATTTTGCACAGATAGCTATGACAGAGGTTTGATGGCAGAGGTGGATCAGACCCGTTCTCTTTACCAGTAGTATTAGACTTTTAAGAACTGACCTGCTACTAAATCTTGTGGAAGGAATGCAGTGGAGGTAGGTTACCACGAACTGTAGAGTCATCTTCTACTTATGCACAGTATGTGTCCAAGTATGAAAGGCGTTTCTAAGCCTGCTGCCAGCGGTGGCCATTTGCTAAATATGCAACCACATTTATGACACCTCTGGCCTGTGGGAATTGCCTGTCTGAGACCTTAAAGTCAATTTTCATCCAGCTATGATGCAAGTTTAATGCCTGCCAGAAGAAGAAATAATATTTGGAAATTAAGGATCGAGGGAGGGAATCTTCAGCTGATATAAACCTTATTGACTTCAAGAGACCCACACTTGTCTATACCAGCTCTGCTGGTGGCCCAGGGTTTAAATAAACTGCAAAGGGTAGCTTAAATTCATTTTCAAGGAGGAAAGGGTGGTTGGGAATGTTGTGCTCTTATTTACATCAATTTTACACTGCTTTGGGGGTTCTGTCCTATCCTTTTGCTTCAGAAACTGAGGACCAGCAATGTTGTATTTTGGGGAATAGCAACTCCCCAGCATTTCTGTGCAATCCCAAAAGAATGATGAGACCCACTGTCTTTCTGCACCCTTACCCAAGTGGAGTCAGCCTGTTGTGGTTAGCACCACTTTCCCTGAGCTTTATTCCCATTCTCTTCTGTAATATGAGGTTGGACCACAAGAAGCCATCATGCTGGAAGACAGAATAATCAGGGTGAGGGGAACTTCTCTGCATTCTGTACTGTGGCCTCAGGGTTTGCGGTGGACCATCGTGCGTGGTCACCCATGCTCGCTTAGTCGAGAGGTTTGTGAGCAACTTTGAGAAATATGTGTTGAGTTGCCAGCAAATGCACTGGATGGCTGATGAAACTGCGGCAATGCTTGATACTGATGTGAAGTTGGTTTGTTGCCTGACTTTCACTAATACTGAGTACCAGCAGATCCTATGGACTTCAAGTCAGCAGCTGATCTGGAAAGAGGAGATGTTGAGATTTCACTTACCTACTTCAATATGCTTATTCCTGAAACTTATGTCACACCTTCCTGGAGCAAAATGGAAGGGCACATTTACACGAAACTCCTGCAAAGCAATTACAAAGAGCTCCCTAGGAGTTGCTGCCTGCTCCCTTCCCCCAGAGAAAAAAATGTTTTACTCTGGAGTATGCTAAAGGTGCAGCAAAATGCAGATGTCAAACGTCCTTAACTTTCACTGGCTCCAAAGAAGCGTTTAATCAGAGAAATAAAGTGAGGAGTTGTGAGTTCCTTGCAGTAAACAAACGTTATTAAACACACACGTGTCTTTTTAAGGAGATGAATTGATTGTGTGTGTTTATTTTTATAGCATTATTTAACTGAGTAAGAAAAAAGACTCAGAGTTGATGCCAAGATGATATAGCTGAAACAAAGCCCAAGAAAAGATTTTTCCACTGTGCTCATTTTTTTTCCTAATAACTGTCTCCCATATCTGCCAATCTTAGGTCAACAAACACAAGTTGATTGACAAGTTAAAATGTTTAGCTTAGCCTGCAACTCATATAAACCAATTTAAAATTTCTAGTGCAGGAGGGAGATGTAAAAGAAACAAACAATATCCCTTCCTTCCCAGCCGCTCCCTTGAGTGTAATCTAGAAATGTTTTTGTCGTGAGCATTGGCCGATAGCAGGGGACATCCCCTTGTTCACAGTTCAGCAGGTGGGAGCTTCTCATCCCTCCTTGCTCCACAAGGAAAAATGATGCAGGTCCTCATGGGACTGCCAAGCACTGACAGGCACAGACATTCAGGATGAAGAAGGATGGTCTGAATATGATGTATTTCCATCCTCACTAGGAGTTGCGTTTCTAAGAAAAGCATTGTCTGCTATAATGTGATCAGATAACAACAACTTTAGCAATCACATCCCAAAAAATAGAACTGATACGATTTTGCATTGTCAATGCTCCTTCTACCCTAATGGTCTTGCAAGATCTTCATGACATGATTAAGCCTTTAAGCAGTATTTTACAAGTGAGGAAATTCCAACAGGAGGAAACTGTATTGATCAAAAGCAAAGCATTTGGAAGGGTGGTAACTCCCAGTCTCCCATTATGAAGAAATGGGTGGAAAGTATGAACTGAAGCCAACTACTGGAAACTACTGCATTTTAGCCATTCTTCTAAAATGAAGAACCAAACTTTCTTGAAGAAATTCTTTCTTTGGTCTGAAATGTAACCATGGTAAAAGGAAACCTTCCTCACCCTGTCCCTTACCCAAAGTAACATGGATCTTGGTGGCTGAGGAGGTGACCTGGGACATGGGATGTAGCCTCCAGCAAGTCGCCAAATCACCCCACTGCTTTCAGAAGATGGCTGCACGTCCTTAATCTCCCATTTTCAATTTTTACATCAGGGAATCATAAACAAATCTAAGGCTATTGGACCTGGCCCAACAGTGATGGGAAACAAGAAACCCAGTAAGGATAGGGAAATAGTGGTGGGGTTTGGGGTTTTCCCTCACCACTACTGAGCACTCACTAAACTGCTTTCCCATCTTTCAGCATCCCCTCCAGCCTGCGGCCAACTGGCTTCTCAGTGTAAAAGAACTTACTTTCTCTCTCCCCATTTTATTCTCCAAGGCCATTGATTTTAAATCCCTCAGCAGTATTTAAGCAAACAGTACCCCAGACAAAAAGTCTTCAAAAGCCTCAGCATGACCTGAAATGGAAGCAAGCCCTGGATCCGAGCCCCTGAAGAAAGCATTGTTGCAGAGCAGATACCATCTCATTCAAGAGGTAGATATCAGGAGTTCAGCACACTGATTTTTAAATGGCTATCTTAAAGATTTCTTGCTGTCTTACAGGGGTCACTTGAGCTGTCTGCTAGTGGTGCGGCAGCCGCAGCTCCCTCTTGAGCCCCAGCTGTGGTGGGCAGCTCTGCTCAGTTAAAGTCCTCCCAGGTCCAGCTGTGCAACCAGCCTGTCTGAACTGATCCTGTGAGCTTTTCTGACCACCTGGATGGCAAAAGCAACAGCCTCATGTTTTGAAATGGCAGAGCAGTGAATTCCTACTGCCACCTCCACATCTCAGCCCACTGAGGAGGAGTGTGCTAGAGTTTAGCTTCTTTCCCTGTGACAGCAGCACTTCAAAAGCAGATTCTAATCTCTGAATCAACTTTGTGCCTGGAGAGTTATTCCTCCAGCATTTGAGCATCTCTCTGTGCAGTTACAACATTGAAGGGATCCATCTCTGCTTTGTTTAAACTCGTGTATATACCTGCAAGTTACTTGTGCTCCAACACAGAGATGTTAACCAACTCTACCTCCCTCACCAGAAGCGGTTGTATATTCTGTGCCTGTTTTCTTATCTTTTGTAAATATTTAGCAGCAAAGTTGTGAGTTTCTCAAGATGGTTAAAAGAAAAATCTACGTCATAGTAGCCCTGTCTCACAACTACATTTGCTTAAATGATATAGTAAAATAAATAACCCTTCCAACTTAGCTGGATGGAAAACAATTGCTTGGCTTTGATGGTGTGAGTACAAATGCCTCTGCAGTTGACACCTTTGGTGATTGATGTTTTTTGATGCTATAGGTTTGTTTTGCTCCCTCACTGTTTGTTTTCCCACTGGGCTGACTTGGACGGGGAATGCCGTTCCTCCGCATGGAAGTGCATATTTGGGCAGCCATGGACTTTGGGATCAAAGAAATGAAACATGCAAACACAGCAGTTCGTCTGAGAGGTCGAATGCCCTAGAACTAGCCAGGGAAGGCAGATGGAGGTCTTTCCTCCTTGCAAATGTTGGTAAGGACACCTCAGAGTTGAAAGAGTAATGCATTTTGGATCAAAGAAGAACTCTGATGGGAAAGCTAGTTAGTTAAGTTTGCCCAGTTTTGGGGTTTTTTTTATTTTTATCTATTTAGTAAACCTTGGTACTGCCTAATGACTGGCACAGTCAGATTTGGGAATGCCAATTTAAGCCAGAGACACTTTTCCATGCTGCTCTTGCCAGTATGAGAGGTGCAAATTGGTGCAAATGTCCTCACTAACTGTCTTCTCTGAGATATTCTTGCAGTAACCCATTGTTAATCTCATGTTACCTGTCCTTCAGGTGGAGAAAAGTGGTTATAGAACTTTGTGTGTTTGGGTCTTTCATTCTTTAGCTCATCAGAATCTTTTATTATGGGTCTGGGTTAGGTGTGCAAGTACCTCTGGACAGATGCTTTGCTTTGCTCCCTGCTGCCATCTAACTTCTGAGCTCCCTGTAGCGGAAGCTCTTCGGACAGCCTGGATTTTGGATTGCTTTGAAGCAAGGGAATAGGGAACTACAAAACTGGAATTAACCAGCTGATACTCAGCCAACCACCCAAGGAACCAGTCACGTCTCTGGTGCTCATGTCAGTAAAGTTTCCAGACCTGATGTAGATTTTTCCTATCTTTTTTTTTCTAAGAGGATATTGTTCATTTGCTTTAGAGGAGTCTGCCCTGATACAGGGGCCCCTAAAAAAGGTCCAAATTGGGGAAGATCTCAGGGTATATGTGGGAAGAAGGATTTACCAAGTTTTTTTTTGCCTCTCCTGTAGGCGTATTGGGTAAGGCAGGCATTGTGGTTTCTTCAGCCAAGCCAATGCAAGCAAGCGGTATACCATGGGTCACTTCATGGTATGCAATGAATCAGGCTTGCAGTGGACTGAGGCATGGCTTGGACAGGTCAGAGCCTACACGTACGGCCCGCTCTGGTCTCCGGCACTTTGGAGACCTTCACATGCACGCACACACTTGCACCACACACACTGACAACCTTGTTTCTCTTGCCACAGTCTGGTCAGGATATACAAGCAATTGTTAAGATGTCACAGAAAACTGGTTTAAACTGAGGTGTAGCTGCAGCTGTGTTATAAACGCTGCTAAACAAAAGTAGACTGTCTCCTTCTGGGTCGATTTCCAGAGAAGGGCTTGCTTTTCATTTCCTTTGGATCTAACCTTTAGAGCTAACTTTCCTTAACAAAGGCCAGCTTTAAAATAAAGATGTATACCATAGTATGAATGTTAAAACAAGAATAAAAATTACTGAATGTATTGACAGCTAGATTTTGATATTTTTATTAAGATCTGTCTCTGCAGTAAAAATGATCATTGTTGCTTGTGCCACAGTTGTAAAAATTCTTTCAAGAACTGCCACAGGTAGACTTCTTTTATATTATTTTTTATGTCTATAAATCAAAGATATTATTTGAGTAAAAGCTGCATAAAGCAGATCTGGCTGGTAAGGACGAAATATCTTTAAGAAGGGGGATTTTTATGGGGGAGTTAAGCATCAAGGATGAAGATGTCTGTACACTACAGTTTTTTGAGTTGTAGGACACCAAAAAGGAAATGAATTAGCAGTTGAAGAGTTATTGGTTGATGTTCAGCGTAGTTTCAATATCCTTAAGAGTGCTGTTAAATTGTTTCGCTGTGCATGACACTGCTGCTGAGCTGGAAACCAGTGCTTTCCTTGCCTTTCTGTGCCCAGTTGTTCACTGTGAGCAAAGGCGAATGCCTGAGCAGTGTGGCAGGAGCATTGTCATCGCTGTTTAATTCATTTGGTTTGAGGTTTACATCCTGCGTAACAAACATCTTGTTTGTGGCCTGACAACTAGAGTTGTTTAAAGCCGTTTTCTTCTGCCAGCTGCTTTGTGGTCAGCTAGAGGGAACCCAGCCAGACAGCTACCCTGTAATCAGATCGCTTTCTAGTTAGGGCAACGAAGAAGATAGTGGTGGGCAGATCCCTTAAACTGGTGTGTTTCAGAAAGCTCTTTGTTAAACAACTGTCTTCTGCCTTCATTCCAAGACGGCTCCATCGCTGTTCATTTCCTCTCCCTATTAAGTGCTTATCTGTGGCTAGACACGAGCAGCTGGATAGAGACTGAGTGAAAATGGGAAAAGCTCGAGGCTTTGCTCTTGTCTGAGGAAGCAGCAGCCAACAGCCATTTGCCTGCAGAGCTGGAGAGTGGCCGGGGCTGCTCCATGCAGGTGCGTGCTACCCTCCTTGCAGCTGGGTGATGAACGGGATGGTCAAACAGACTGTTTATCCTCTGGCACAGGAGGGACTGACTAGCATGAAAATTAACACTCAGCCTACAGCTTTCACTCAAAGCCCCCAACTGTGGGCTGCCAGCGGGCAACCTCAGGCTTTGAGTGAAAAATGGAAGAGGAAATGGTCTTGTTTTTCTAACATTCAACATCAGCAAAAAATTAGGAGAATCATCAGCTACTGATGACTTTGTTTTGGTTTGTTCCAAGTTCTTTCACTAATCTATGTTATGGAAATACCCACCCCCTGCCCTAAAGAACATACCATCTAAATAAGCAAGAGATAAGGACTACTCCAAGGACCAATGTTTTTATTAGAGCAACATAGGAGACAAGTTTCCTGAATCGTACAAGCTGGTTTTATCTTTACCTTGAGTGTCTTGTCTATGAATGAGAGTCTGCAAAAGGCAAACTCTCACACCATCATGCTCTTTAGGATTTACATTGATTTTCAAGTTTTTAGGCACATGGGAAATCCACGAGGTGCATGGGGAAAATTCAGCCATTTCTTGAGCTCACCCAGGAGTTTCAAAAGGGATTAATCCCCCTATCTGATCCACACACCTTCTTCTGCTGGTAACGGAGCCACGGGGGTTCTCAGCTTTGGAGATGCCAATCTTTTTTATGAAATAAAAGTGTTATTTTCAATATTTTGTTACTTTCTAAAGTGGGTTCAATGAGATTAAGCAAAAATAGCACCTTCCAGTTTTAAACTCCAATTTCACTGCAGTGATTGCTATTCCCCTTCAGGATTCATTCCTTTCCCAGGTCAAGACTGCACAGTAGGACTCTGGAAGCAATGGATTAAAGTGCTCATAGGAGATATTTCTCCTTTTATCTTCTCGAGAATCTGTCTGATGACTATTTTGGCCTGTTTAAATATTGGCTTCAATTTCCTTAGTACAGAGATTGTCCTGAATTTAACACATTTATTCTGTTAAGTTCAGTGGCATTGGCTGCTTGAGAAGTCTTAAATACTTGCACACGTTTTTAGCCATGTCTTCACTTCTCCTTAACTGCATTGAGTGAATTTCTTAGAATGACAGTACTGATTAGAAGCTATGCAATGCAAGTGCTTAGGACTCCAGGCTTATATGAATCTTTTTTGTTGAGGCTACAGGATAAACAACCAGCTCTGATACTTGCTGTGCAATACTGAAAGAACAAAGTGATGAAGCGGAGTTTGACAATAAGCAAACCTCTCCAAAATAATTTCACAGTGGTTGAAACTTCTGTTTTCAAATACAAAATAAAAACAGAGCTTGGGAAAGTATTGGGTGATTTCCTTCCCCTGCCACCGATTGAGACTTAGATGGGACACTTTGTTCCCATTGGGAAAGAAAATAATATTCACCGGTATATTTGTTCAAAGAATGCTACTCTCAGCATTTTCAGAAATAAAATGCAATCCATCAGCTTAAAGGGAGACGGCAGCATTGTTTTGAATGTTTCATTATCAATTTGCACTGAAGGAAGTAGCCCCATGCTGTTATCTGCCCCTGTTTTCTTTTGATTCAAGGAGCCTGTTTGTGGATTATGTTGTGTTGCATTTTTGGCTTGCCAGGATACTACCATGGCTTCAGAAAGGTTTTCTTATAAAAACTGCCCAGTTTCTATTATTCCTGTTTGGTGCAAGGCCAGTGGTTGTTAGACATCTGCCTGCTTAGGCTGCTTTGGGGGGACAAGGTCAGTGCAGCTCAGGGAAGCTCCAGGGTGCCCAAACAGAGCTACGAATCAGCTGCTGCCATTTGCATGGCTTGAGTATGGCTCAAGTAGCCTGGCCTGTTAGTTTAATTATCATTCAAACTGGGACAGCCGTTGTGTATAAATCATGGGAATTATACTCCTTGCAAAAGCAGAGACAAAACATTGACTACAATGAGCAAAACCAGCATTATTTCACTTACAGCACTGGGATCTATCCCTCCCCTCCTTCCCTAGCTTAGGCATGCCTGAAAAACAGAGATCTCTGTTCTGCAGTTATCCTGAGCAAGGACTTGCGTCCCCCTGAACGTGGATGCGATAAACCCCAGGCTTTCCCCACTATTCTCCCTCTTTCTGCTGTTATAGAGATCGTGATATGATTTTTTTTTGTTTGAGTCAATTTTGGCAACAAGCATTCAATTGGCATGTTCAACATCAAGAGAGAGAACTTGGGCAAGGAATTTTGATCAACAGGTA
>VZTV01102697.1:0-29362 GCA_013400875.1 Anhinga rufa
GCTGCGAGAGCTGGGTTTGTTCACCCATAAGATGAGAAGATATGGGGAGATCTTAGTGCTGTCTGCAATGGGAAAGCACGGAGAAGATGGAGCCAGACTTTTCTCGGAGATGCACTGTGGCAGGAGAAGAGGTGCAAGGTGGAACGTGAGAAATTCAGACATGGGATGGGAAAACCTTCTTTATCATAAGGGTCACCAAAGATTGAAATGGTGCCCAGAGAAGTTATGAAATCTCCCTTCTTGGAGATATTCAGAACTCAGCTGGACATAGCCATAAATAGCCTGCTTTCATCGGGCCTGCTTGAGCGGGGCTTTGGATTAGGTGGCCTCTAGAGCACCTTCCCGACTTCAATTAGCTTGTGATTCTGTGAACTTCATTTACTGAGTTGTGCTTTTTCTTCCCCTTGGTGGCTTCTGTTAGCCAAGACCAGCCCCATTTCTCTTCTCTGTGATTTGGGAAGACATGGCTTTTTCAGCACAGAGCAGGGGTTGGAAATAGTTTTCTTCCCATTGTAGTGAGCAGATCTGTGCGTCTTACCAAGCCTTTGTCTGGGGTGGTATACAGCATGGCATACAGCATGCCTCTGCTGAATAGCCACACTGTTAAACTTCACTTTCACCTCGTTCAGAACAAGCAATCGTATAAGAGATCCAGTCACTCTTCCTAAAGCACTGAAGAGCGAGAAGCTTTACCTCAGCATATACTGAATCACAGGATCACAGAATCACAGAACCACAGGTTGGAAGGGACCTCAGGGATCATCCAGTCCAACCTTTCTAGGAAGAGCAGAGGCTAAACAAGACGGCCCAGCACCCTGTCCAGACGACTCTTGAAGGTGTCCAACGTGGCCGAGTCAACCCCTTCCCTGGGGAGATTATTCCAATGGTGACTGTCCTCAGGGTGAAAAATTTCCCTCTGGTGTCCAGTCGGAATCTCCCCAAGAGCAGTTTGTGTCCATTCCCCCTTGTCCTCTCCATGTGACTCCGTGTAAAAAGGGAGTCTCCATCTTCTTTGTAGCTGCCCCTTAAGTGCTGGTACCCGGTGATGAGATCCCCTCTGAGCCACCTTTTCTCAAGGCTGAACAAACCCAGCTCTCCCAGCCTATCCTCATATGGCAGGCTTCCCAGTCCTCCGATCATCTTGGTGGCCCTTCTCTGGACCCCTTCCAGCCTGTCCCCAGCCTTTTTTGACAGCGGGGACCAGAACTGCACACAGCACTCCAGGTGTGGCCCGACAAGCGCTGAGCAGAGCGGGGTAATGACTTCTTTCTCTCTGCTGGCGATGCCCTTGTTGATGCAGCCCAGCATCCTCTTACTGAGCCTGGAAGCCTGGAGGTGACTGACAAAACATAACTGGAGCACAGTGAGATTATGCTTCTAATGATTTTTGATCAGGGAAAATACTCGTGTTTGCCCAGTATTCCCTCCAGGAGTCTTTGACACCAGGACAAGGATTTGGGATTAATCTCAGCAAATGCAACTCCACAGAATATTTTCCTAAACATCCAGGGAAATAAACATCTGTCCGTTTCTGAAGATTTGTTTTGCCCAGTAGTCATCCTTGCTGTTAATTACGGCTTGCGCAGAGCTTGACTTTTCCGTGACCCTGAACTCTCTCTAAAAAGAAAAAAATACCTCTTTGATGTGGAGATAATATATTGTTATAAACCCTATCCCCTAGCATCTCTCAGAACTGGACAACTAAAGTACTAAATATATGCACTGCCACTCAGAGCTGGTATTACATTGCCAGCACTTCAGACTTAATTATTTTTGCTTTCAAAGGAGGAAAAGTAATTTTTAAATTAGTTTAATATCAGTCTCACACCAAAGGTGTTTCTTACTCCGTTTCTTCCATAAACCATCAGTAGCATTAATTAAAATTTTCTTTTTTTGTTTTTTTTTTTGTTTCCAGCTCCTTCTTTCACTGTGAAGACTGGATCTTTAAATGACATAAGTAAATAGCTGTCATCCCAGTAGCGGGTTCTTCCAGAATCAGGGTTGGAATCTGTAGGATGAGACCCACATCTTGGCTCTTGAGGAGAGGGGTGTGGTGGTGTCAGAGTTACAGGTGCTCAGTAACCGGCAGAGAAAAATACCCGCCTTACGCTGGGAAAAACCAGACCTTGTTGTAAGTCATGAGCCACGGTCCCAGGAGCAGTCTAGGGCTCAAAGCTACCTCACCAGGGATCTTACTAGCTCCCAAGAAGAGAAGGCTGGAAAGGGCAGAGCCTTGTATCTCCTCACTTTAAACTTAAAAAAATTAAACTTAAAAATTTTAAAAATATTGTGTGAGAGCAAGAGACCAGTGGGACCAGCTGCTGGTCTACTCAGTGGAAGAAGCTTAGGAGGGAGTGAAAAACCAGGGCTAGGGAGCAGAGACATTCCTAAATAGCCTGTTGCTTTATCAGAAATTACATCTTGTCTAACACCAAACTTCATCCGCTGATTTTTTTCAAGTCTTTTTGAACATGTTTACGGTTTCTGCCCCCACAACGTCCCACAGCGATTAGTTCCACAGTGCATGGGGTGCACTGTGGGAGAAGCCCTTCCTGGTGGTCGCAGAGGTGCCGCCCGATAACTCGAGAATTAGAGGCTTCCAGTGGAATCACCCGAGGAAGTGAATAACGCTTCCTCTGGGGGCTTCATCATCTCTTTTGCTGGACAAGGGTCTTAATCTATTTAGTCTCTCCTCATAGAGGAACCATTTCCTACCTTCCCCCTGTCTAACAGTAGGACCTGGCAGCGCTGCTGAGCTCCCAGGTCTGGGCTCTCCCAGCTCCACCGCTGCTCCTCAGCAAGGAAGCGTGGCTTACCTCAGAACATGCCACTCCCCTAAAATGTCCTGGTTTTGGAGGCTGCAAACAGACTGGGAAGGTCCTTTCATGAGAATCAGGGACACAAGACACTGAAGCGAGAGTAGTCTTGTGGGTTTTGTCACCCTATAGCGCTAATATATCCCTTTGAGGATGCTATAGCTGAGAGGACGGCAGCACATATTCCAAGATACGGGCGTACCCAGCTACTGCAGGGCCCTGCTCTGCACCTTGCTCCAGGTAATTGCCAGACTTCTGTGTCCCTTTATGATCACTTCTGGAGTTTGTTCAGTCTTCCCAAGGCACCACCAGGCTCAGCAGCGACTTCTCCAGAGCATCCTCTCTCCAGTGAGAGAGCTGAACTTTTCTTCCTACCTTTGCTTCCAATCATTTTGAGCATTTGATATAGGAGATGGTTGGAGAGAGCGTGGGATGCAGCAGGATTTCCCTTTGCATGCTTGCTGACTCCTTTAAGAGCACTTAGAGTGGGAAAGTGCAGCTTCTGCATAAGAACTTCTACTGACACTGTCTGCAAGCATCCCAAGAGCTCATTAATTCTATTTGTTTCAATTTCCATTATCTGGTGAGCATGGAAATCACATCCTGTAAAGGAATTGGACACACTTGCCTCCCACTGCTGCTCTAGCACCCAGGCTGTGAGTTTGTGCTACGCTGCCAAGAGCACGATCGCAGGCTCGCTTCTGCTCCCCCCCCTCCACCTTCAGCCTGTGCAGGCAGAGAGCAGCACCAAACAGAAGCGCACTGACCACCTTCCAAGGTTGCCTGTTAACCAAGCAATGAGGACGAGAAATTAAATGTGCGCATTTCAATGCAGAACAGATGAACCACTTCTGCCTGCAAGTACTAGCAGCATCATATATTTCAGCATGAAATCGCAGAAAAATTCCTTAGGCTCAAGATGGCACATAGATTCCAGTGCTAGCAAGTCACAGTTACAAAACCATAGGATTGTGCCTGACAGCTTTTTACAAGGTTTAAAATCAGGTAAGCCTTGAGTTAACCTAGTTGTACATAAATATGGGAGCTAAGACAATCTTATGTAAGGGCACACCTCTCCCCTCATGCAGAGGAGAACACCTGAGAGGCAAGACATGCATTTCTTTCTGGTACAAGTCATTTAATAGTCTCTCTGTATAAATGTGTATACACACAAACACAGGCACACATACTTACAGCCTCACCTTCAGCCTGAGAGTGTTCTTCCTGGGATTTGCCAATCACACAGCACTAGTGTGAGTGCAAACAAAATGAGAGAGAGCATTTTCAGTTTGGTCTACTCAAAGAGATCTCTATGGGTAGCATATACAGGAGAGTTACTCTTTAAGCTTTCAAGGTGCGGTCATTGCTGTCAATATCTAGCTTTTCCCAGCAGGGGCAAGCATGGCAAGTTCTCTACAAAGCTTGCTTAGAAGAAAAACCCATCAGAAGCAGTGACAGAGCAGGGTGTCCTGCAGGTCAGGTGGAGGCGAGGCAATGGTATTTAGTCTTCTGTGCACCAGAAAAGAAATCAGGTTGCATTTTTTAGGTTGTCTGATATTGCAGCTCCTCACAACATGGGAAGTGAAGGGACTGGATTTGTCAGACTTGTGCCATCCTTTCTAAGCCATCCTTCAAGTGACCAGGCTCAGAGGCATCTCACACATGCGTTTAGCTGCCATTTTTTCTCCTGCTTCTTTAGTTGCAAGTCTATTTGTCCATCTTCAAATGATGTTTGATATCTCACTGTAAATAGTCTGGGTTATAAACATCTCAGGTGTCAAAGTCTGAGTGTATTTGCCTGCCATTAAACCAGAAAGGCATCTCTTTCTTATTCTGCCTGTTCAGCAGCTGTGTCCTTGGTGACGACTGCGTTTGAACTTGGAATCTGATTTAGACACGGGTTGGGTATTAACCAGTTAGTAGATCTGGCTGGAAGATGAATATTCAGCTCTAAACCAGGAAAAATTACTCCAGAAGGCCTGGCGAGGAGCAGGGAACCAGGAGGCCCCAAGCACATGGCCGCTGAGAAGGCACAGGGCTGGGAACCGGGGCTCAGTCCCACAGCAGATGAAGTCACTTGATGAATCAGGTACATCCTCGCTCCTATCTACTTCTGGCAGGGTTTCAGAATGGCCATCTTCCTGCAAAGCATTTCCTACCACTTTAGGTCAGAAGTACAGCCTAGTCCAGGCAGGTGAGGGCCACCCTTCACATGGGAGATCTTTACCAGTCCATCTCGCCTGATGTTGCAGAGCCAGGCAACCCGCAGTAGGCTGAGCACTGGCCAGCAGTAAGTATATGATCCAGCAACGATTCAGGGGCCCAAATTCTCAAAAGCACATCAACTTACATCATTATTTTATAGGATTTAAATGAAAACAGTAATTAATCAGAAACATGTAAGGAAGTGACTCTCCATCCAATACACATTCTTCCCATATTAAGAGAGACACAGAAGCAATTATCTTCATATGCCTTTTCCTATGCAAGTAGATTAGTATCGTGCCTCTGTCTCAAAAGATATTCAAATGTGACTTGGGATTAATTAAATCGCAAGACACCTGGAGGGGAAGTCAGAAGCATGTACACTTTCTACTCCAGACATTTTAAAGTGAGGAAAGAGGAATATTTTACCAGCAAGACCTTTCGGTCTGGATGGGGAAGAGGAACTGAAGACCAGCTTGGAAATTTCAGGGCAGAGAGCACAGAACAACCCAAACCATGAAAATGTACGTGCTTGTAATTGTAGCTACCGCCTCATGCAGCTAATGGTCCCTAGCGTCCAGCAGCAGTTGAAGGGCTAGTGAGAGGTTCCCACGGGTGCTGCAGATTGTGCATGTGAATATTTAAATTCAGGTTACCTATAAATCAACAGCAGACCCCTATTAGTGAGAAGTCTAGTGATGGCAGCAATTAGAGTGACACTGCTTTCAGTTGCTTCCAATTCATCACAAGTATCGAGGCTGCAGCTTTCCACCCCCTGCCACCGCAGTGAGAGGTGAGTGACGCACTGGAGGAAGGAAGGCTAGGACTGAAGAAGCACAGGCAGGCTGAGCAAGATGATGGGATGAACTCGAGAAGACATAAGGAAATAGATGCTGGGCAACCAGCAAGAGGGGAATAAATACCTGGTTATGCAAGAGGGTTGGGGGCAGGTGAAAGATGAGGAATGGAGCTCAGGATTGCAGTAGGAAGTTTGTGGATCAAAACTCTGGCAGTTGTTAACCAAAGATGTTGCTTGCAGGTGTTACAACCATGTCCCGGGCCCCTTCTAGCTCCAGCCCTTTTCTTCAGGAGACTGTACAGCAGGCATCCATGCACAGCAACGCATCCTTCCCTGCAGAGCTGCCACAGCATTTTCTCAGTGCTGGCGTGTATTCAAGCCTCCTTCCTGTGCCAGGTAAGCTGCCTCTCTTATGAGCAGCCACCACCCTTCCTCTGGCATCTCCCAGAGAGCTGAGGATGGACCAGTAGCCCCTGCTTTCTTCTTGAAACCTCTCTTTGGTTGGACTGTGTCTGGTAGCTGTAGCCCCATGTGGAGCTACCCAAACCACAGCATTGCTTTAACTCTCTTTCTCACCTGGTTGCAGGAGGATGCCATGGCCCCCCTGCAGCAGCCAGCCAGCACACACTGTGTCCAGGGAAGAGGGAAGGCTGCAGAGGCACTGGAGAAGCAAGAGCAGAGAGCACTTCTCCCTGCAAGGCAAAATGGGAAATCCAGCACCTCCAGCCATGGCACAAGGCACTGGATGACAGTCAGGCCAACACTGAGTGGAAGGAGGCTTTGGTATCTCAGTGGCAGGCTGACAGCATTACAGCAGACCACCGCTGCTCAGTCTCCCTTCCTTCGGGGCTCATAGTAAGGAGGGTTGGACCCATCTATCCGTGTGGGTTTTCCAGTATGTTGACCAGAACTCCCTCTGCCAACCCTGTTCCCCAGCTGTGTCACCTGCTGCCTTTGCTTCATTTCCAGTGGATCATTGCTGAATATAGAGCTGAGCCCCCATCTCACCTCCTGCAGAGAGGCTCAAGGTTGCCCCTCTCTCCTCCCCATCTTGTTCCAGCCATTTGTGCAAGGAGAGCTGTGTAGTGTCCTCCACCTCCGTGCAGGAAGCCCCTGATGCTGATTTATCCATCATACATGAGTTCACACACGTCAGAGTCTCTAAGAATAAAATCACCTGAGATCAAAGTGGAAATGAAGTCCCAGTGTCCCTTGACTCCAGCTCAGCACCTTTCTTGAGCTTTCCCACCATAGCAGCCAGTAGCTCCCCAGTACCACATGGCTTGAATGTAATTTCCCAGTTGTTAGTGACTATTTCCAGAAGGATTAGAAACCGGGGAAAGCTTTAGTGGAATGCAAAGTTAAGAGAAAGAAAAGAGCCGACACCATCTTCAGGGAAAAGTGAGAGAGCAAACCCATTACCGTGCATCAGCCGGAGCAGAGCAGCTGTCCATCTGCCTCCTACTACCCTGTGTAGGAAAGCAGGTATCCCGCAAAGCTGCAAGCCCTGATCGAAAAATTGTACCGTAATCCACGTTACCGTGGGTTTGCCCGGGGGCAGGAGCACAGTTACGCAGAGGTGTTGGTGCTTGGTTCATACAAGGCACCTTCCTACCCAAGGTGGTTGGTTTGTGTGCCCGAGCCTCTAGTGCTTTTAAATTGAGCTCCAGAGCCATTTCACAGCCTGCATCAGCCGCGGTGACTCTGGCTGCTGCCCCTGCTCTTTTTGTTCACAAGCTTGTCTCTCTGCGGGAAATGCTCTTGACACAGATCTCTCTGCTCCCCATCCCTCCGCTCCCCCGACTCCCACTCGCTGGAGACAGGACAGGATCCAACGGTGCTCTGCCAAGTTACAGGGGCTGCCTGACAGCCACAGTGAGGGAGCACTTTTATTTCAGAGCTCTGCGCAATGATTGCCTAATTAATCCCCATCCCCCACCCCTACATCCAGTACAGAGTGAGTACATCTCGATTTTCTCCTTCTCCCGAGGCAGGGAAGCTGCAGCACGGCAAACTTCAGTGATTCACTCCCGGTCAGCATGAGAAAGGACCTGGAGAGAGGATGCTAATGCCGAGACCCCCGCCCCCAAAATAAAATACAGGGAAATAAAGAAGCCGTCTCACGGGCAGGACTCCTCCTCGCCATCATCCCTCTCCAACTCACTGTGCTCAGAGGACAATTAAATTACACTGCCGCTTTCCTTTCATTGTGATACGATTAATGGGGGAATTAATGGGGGCAGAGGAAGAGGCCGCCTTTTCTTTTCCAGGCCCGCGTGAAGCCAAAGCCAGGGCAACTGGCTATGAGCCTTATTGAAAAACATGATGCTCGCCAGGATGCCTTTATTAGAGAGGAGAAGGGGGAGAGGGAACAGGGCTGCTGTAGGAATGACGGGCAGATACAGACATCAGCCTTGTTTACAGCAGCGTTTTGCACCAGTGCAGCTAAACCCTTCCGTTCAAAGTCCCCCCACAGGCATCTGCCACCAGCTTAGGCTGGAAAAAAGAATCACAGCTGAGACTTCTTGGTGGCTGCACAAAGCAGCAAGTCTGCGATACAAGAAGGGTGTTTGGATCACTTGATCATGCAGCTCCAGAGCTCATGCAACACCTCTGAGCGATGATTTCCCATTCTTCCCTAAGGACCCGCTCCTCCCCTGAGCTCACAGCATCGCCGTCCCCATGGAGCAGCCTGCAGCAGTCCTCTTCCCCACTGACAGTGCCGTCCTGATGGGTGACCGAGCATGCCACAGTGTCTGTCACCCGAGCGGGGCAGCAGGTTGCTGGACACTGTCGTGGAGACACACATACTTGAAAATATAATAAAATCCCAGCTTCTCAGAGGTTGTTTGTCCAGGCTGTGGGCTTGCTGCGCTGCAGATGGAGGCATGGCAGCTGGCTCTTGTGGTATCATTTCAAGTCCATGGTGGTGTCATGGCTTGGATGCACTACTCTGCAAGCCCAGCTACTGCTGCAGTTACCAGCTGTGGTCCAGAAGCACTTTGGCAGCTTTTGCACAGCATGGAGCCACGGCGATTAAACCAAGGGGCCAGTGAGCTCTGCACGGGATGCACATGAGGATGCTTTGTGAAACAATTCTTTGTGTAAAGCCAGATGGACTCCAAAGGCAAATGGTTTCAGGGCACTCCTGCTACTCCAGATCAAACTGTGTATCTCTGTGCCACATTGCCTTATGCCCTGGGAGCAGTGCTGTGAGGTGGCGCTGGGTCTGTGCTAACAGGGAACTGGGGAGTGCAGGAGCCAGTGGGAACAAGAGGAACAGGGAGGAAATATTCCCAGGTCCACGCTCCCCCTCTGCAGAGCCCCTGTGGCACCTTCGCTCTTCGCTCTCCATTATATTCCACATTATTGAGGTTTTTCTGCTCACCTGAGTGGCCCAGCCCTTGGATGATCTCCAGGATCTTGCAGAGAAGAGAGTTGATTGCTTATATCCATCTTCCAGTGTCCAGACTGAGGCAAGAGAGGGGAGACCTGATGTCCCTGGGAAGCCATAGCTCAGGTAGTTGCATTGCCCACATCCTTAAATTTACATCTCCAGTGCGTCTGGTGCTGGAATGGCATGGTAATATTTTTTGTACCTACTACTCTGAAAGTTCATATATATTCAGACTGTTGAGATATGCTTGAATAGGACAGGGAGCTGCTGGAGCAAGGCCAGCGCAGAGCCACAGGGATGCTCAGGGGATGGAGCATCTCCCTGGTGAGGAAAGGCTGAGAGACCTGGGCTTGTTCAGCCTGGAGAAGAGAAGGCTGAGGGGGATCTCCTCAGTGCTTATCAGTATCTGAAGGGCGGGTGTCAGGAGGGTGGGACTGGGCTCTTCTCAGCGGTGCCCGACGACAGGACAAGGGGCAACGGGCACAAGCTGGAACACGGGAAGTTCCACTGAAATCTGAGGCAAAACCCCTTTGCTGTGCGGGTGCCAGAGCAGCGGCCCAGGCTGCCCAGAGAGGCTGTGGAGTCTCCTTCCCTGGAGCCATTCCCACCCCGCCTGGACGCGGTCCTGTGCCCCTTCTCTGGGGGTGCTGCTCACGCAGGGGCTGGACGGGGGGAGCTCCGGAGGGCCCTGCCAGCCCCCGCCGCGCTGGGATTCTGTGGTTCTGTGAATTCCACAGCTCATGTTAACTCCCTTCTGTGTGTGGGACAGTCTCTCCAGATGGCAGATCACATAACAGATGAGCAACTTCACTGTCATTTCTCTCCAGAGCTGGGGAAGAGCAACCCAGGTTGACGGAGAGTTTCTGAAGAAGCTTCCTGTGCGTGGACTTCTCCCTGACACCAGGGCAGCGGAGGTGGCGGCACAGCCAAGGACCAAAGGGCTAATGCCCAGCTGGGGTTCTAGGGATAAAAACAGTCCAGAGCAAAAGTAGTGGGTCAAAACCATTTTTGGAGTCTGGGAACTCCTGGGCAGGAGGAAGGTGCTTGCAGAAGTCAAGGCAGGTAGATCACTCACCCTCAAACTATGAGATGCTTTAGAAAGCCCGAACGGAAGCCTAAGTGAGGAAGAAAATGAGACTAAGCACCTGCCTGAGTTACGTANGGGGTCTGAGAGCAGACGCTCTCTTAAGGCAGGTTTATTACCCAAATAATACCCTGCTGCTTTGTTTTAATTACTGTCGCTTGAATTATGACATTAGGTCCCACCGGTGGGGTCAGCTTTGCTGTGCTGTCGCTGTGTCCCGCGGTCCCACAACTACCCAGCGTGGCTCCTTGCAGACCTGATCTTGACCCGCACTTGGCTACACCTCATCCACCTGGCCTTTCCCCACTGCCAAAACAGCGGCGGCAGTGAGCGCAATGTGGTTTTGTCTAAAATCTAAGGGCGGGGGACGGGTCTGTACTCCCAGTAATGCTCAAGCAACCTCTGATGACAGTTGGGCACCCAATGCTTGTATCACAGAATCACACAGGATCACAGAATGGCAGGGGTTGGAAGGGACCTCGAGAGATTATCTTGTCCAACCCCCCTGCGTATCACACAACTAGAAGGTGTTAATGGTGTGTATTAATGAAGCATGACTTCTGCTGAGGTTTTATTTAGGTGGTGATGGCAATGAAGATTGTGGGAGACAGACATCCTAGCCAGTGACCCTCCGAAAGCAAGGGGAAAGAAAGGAGAGGGAGATGGAGCTGGAGAAACCAATAATGTCACTGACTTCAAAGATGCAGAATTCTCTTTATGCTCTGAAATTGACTGAATAAAATGACTGGCATCATTACTTAGCAAAATAGGATCTTCTACTGGTGTCAGATTATTTCAAACATCAATTTGATTAGCCTGATTGCTGTTGATTTGTCCCTAAGAATCACATTAATTTAACCTTATATCGAGAAAACACTTTGAATTGTGATACCACTTATTAACATTATTTGCTTTTCCCCAACAGACATGTTAGCTTTGCCCACAGCCCTTGAAAGTTAGTTTTTGGAGATGAGTTCGCAGTGCTGGTTTCAGCCGTGGGCAGAGCTGCCCCCTCTGTGAACACTTGCAAGCCACCCGGCCATAAAGGGGCTCCAACCATCCCGTCCACGTAGTACAAGAGAAAGCAGATGACCCCTCATCCCCAGCTGCGCTACAGGACAGGGCTAGTTCACACATTCTGGATAAACCCCTGAAATTATGAAAAACGTTCTTTTCCTAATGTTTTTAAAGAGGAGGAGTTCCCAGGAGAGGAAGGAGGAGGAAAGCTTACTGCATCCTTGCCAAAAGTACCACCAAAGGTGAGATTCTGTGGCCGGGGAATGTAGCCAGCATTTAAACCCATTGCACTAAGGTACATGATTAATAATTTGTTCTACCTCCACTTCCTAGTTCTGAACCATGCTTTTACTCACTGAGACCTTCCTGGTGAGCTCCCATCTGCTTCTGGGACCACGACAGAGATCACCCCTCATCTTCGGCCACACATTTTGGAGCCTTCCTTCTGACTAAAGGGCACCTATGGACCCAAACAAGCATTTTAAGGACGCCCCTGCATAATTTTGTGCCGTTTGTATCAATAACTGATCAAGGCATCTCTTAGGATGCTGCTGTCGTCTTTGGCTGCAAAAGAGCTGCATCTTTTTGCTCATGTGCCTTGTGCGTGGGGCCCAGCCCTGGAAGTGGCCAAGCAGTGCAGCAAGTACTCGCAGCAAAATAAAACACAGACTGACCTCCTCCTCAGGTTAAAAGTAACTTGAGAAGGAGCACCCTGCTGAGTCCATCTGGAATTGCTGAAGGACATACTCAGGGGATTTCAGCATTGGCCTTGGCACCAACAGAGCAAACCCAGGTTATTAAATCCCATGGTCAACTATGAGCGGCTGCAGCCCTCGCTCATTTGGCCGTCTCTTACAGCCCAGACGCACTGGGACCGCTCCCTCATATCATCAGCTTCTCGGTCCTGCCAGGTGAAGGAAACGTTTCCAAGATTTCATTTAATACCTGTATTTAATCCATTAGCTCTCCCTGCAGACCTCCTGAAGGCTGGGCTGTGATTAAGGAGGAGATAAGTGCCCTGTTTATTGCTCTCCTGGTACTTCTTCACTTACCTCTCCACTTCTACAGGCAGCTTTTACCCAGCAGTCGTGCAGTGCCTCAGAAATGTGCGTGGAACCTCCTCGCCCTGTCCCCTCAGGATGGGTTGAAGCGGGGAGACCCCCCGGCTCCAGCAACGCAGCTCTCACTCTCCTGTCCCTGCACCAGAGCAAGATGCTCCACTTGTCACAGAGAGGGAAGAGTCGCAGGCCGTGACACCAGGCAGCAACGGGTCAGAGCTGGGAGCAAAACCCTTGCTCCAAGCATGCCTACCTCACAGCAGACATCCATATCGTCAGGAGTAGCCAGCATGGATTCACTGAGAGGGAGCCATGCTGGACCAACTTCATAACCTTCTGTGAAGAAGCGACTGGCCTGATAGATGAGGGGAGAGCAGTGGATATCATCTGCCTGGGCTTCAGGAAGGGCTTTGACACTGTCTCCCATAAGATCCTATGAGTACAGGCTGGAAGAGCAGACAGTGAGGTGGATTGAAAAGTAGCTGAATAGCTGGGCCCAGAGGGTGGTGAGCAGTGGCACGAAGTCTACTAGGAGGCCAGTAACTAGTGGTGTACCCCAGGGGTCAATAGTGGGTCTGATCCTGTTCAACATCTTCATTAATGATCTGGGTGACAGGGCAGAGGGTACTCTCGGCAAGTTTGCTGGTGATACCAAACTGGGAGGAGTGGCTGATACGCCAGAGGGTCGTGCTGCCATCCGGAGGGACCTCAGCAAGCTGGAGAAGTGGGCTGACAGGGACCTCACAAAGTTCAACAAGGGGAATTGCAAAGCCCTCCACCTGGGAAAGAACAGCCCGTGCACTAGTACATCCTGGGGCCACCCAGCTGAAAGCAGCTTGGCATAAAAGGATCTGAGGGGTCCTGGTGGACACCAAGTCAAACATGAGCCATCGATGTGCTCTTGCTGCAAGGAAGTATTGCCGGCAGGCCAAGGGAGGTGATCCACCCACTTTCTTCAGCACCAGTGAGGCCACACTTGGGAGTCCTGAGTCCAGTTCTGGGCTCCCCAGTACAAGAGAGACATGGACATACTGGAGAGGGTCTCAGAAAGGGCCACAAAGATGATGAAGGGACTGGAGCATCTCTCCTGTGAGGAGAGGCTGAAAGAGCTGGGACTGTTTGGGCTGGAGCGGAGAAGGCCCAGGGGGGATCTTGTTAATGTATATAAGTATCTGAAGGGAGGATGCAAAGAGGATGGAGCCAGGCTCTTCTCTAGTGACAGGACAAAAGGCAATGGGCACACACTGGAACACAAGACCTGAATATCAGGAAACCCTTTTTTACTGTGAGGGTGACCAAGCACTGGCACAGGTTGCCCAGGAATGTTGTGGAGTCTCCATCCTTGGAGATATTCAAAAGCCATCTGGACATGGTCCTGGTTGCAGCCTGCTTGAGGTGGCCCTGCTTGAGCAGGGGGGGGCGGATCAGATGACCTCCAGAGCTCCCTTCCAACCTCAGCCATTCTGTAATTCTATGATTTTTGTATAGTTACAGCCCTTGGTGTGAGGAAAAGTTACCAGCAAGACGGACCAGGAGTCACCTGCAACCATCTGTTCTCCTTGGTTCCTTGCCATTAAGCTATAGGCTTGAGTAAAATCTGTTTCATTCTCCCAGTTTAAAGGGCAAATTAATTTTTTTCCTATTTTCCCTTTTCAAAATATAAGGGGAAGGCTGGGGGAAGGGGGGAGAGGGGGGCGAAGTGGCCAGGCCAGGAAGGAATGAGAGTACCATCTCCAGCAGACCACGCTCCGCGTATGGGTCTTTCCCCTAACGTGCTCCATGAATCCTGCAGCACGGCCACGGCTCCTGTAAAAACCAGAGAACGAGCACGAGTATCTGAATCACAGCAGCTCTCTGTGCTTCTGCAGCTGTCGCTGCTACGGCACAGACTGCACCGGCCTCACTGAACATTTGGCTCCTTCTAGCGCTAAAAAACGATGGCTTTCCTGGTCCAAGCAATCCATCGGCAGCTGTGGGGTCAGAGCAATTCCCATTTTTGCCTCGTTGTTACATCCCCAAGTGCCAAAGGGTGCTTCAGATGGGGCAGGGAAAAGTTCTGGTTCACTGCCCCTTTCTCCTCAACAAACATTATAAATAAAACCTTAGTAATGCATGATTTATTTCCCTTCCAACATGGATTTCCAGCACTGATGCTCCTTTTATTACTGAGATAGACACGAAGCAGTTTTTATGTCCACTGCAGACTTGAAGCGCACCAGACGCTTTCTGCAAACAGGGAGCCGTTCATCTCCTGTTCATCGGTTTTGACCACCTGAATAAATGTGCTTCCACGCACAGTATTCATTTGGCTTGTTTTCGGTATTTCTAATGGCTTGACTCACACCTTTCCCGGGGCAGACTCCATTAGCATGTGAAATAGCAATCCCACAAGGAGCTCATTAGTGCAGTGCCAAGCCAGAGGTCTTTAGCTCATGGAGGCACCCGGTCCACTGGTGCACAGAAGATGTTAGTGCCTGCTGCATGAGGAGCAAAAAGTGCAAAGAGTTTAAAAAAACCCCCAAAACAACATTGAAAGGGCTGAAAATACGGCATTTCGACACCTGTCCAACTGGAAGAATCCGTGTTTACCGCCTATGGAGATAAGCTTTTTTATTCTGGGCCTCAGACGGGCTGCAATGAGGTGACTGTCGAGATAACAAAAACTTCAAATGTTATTTGCTGCTCTTGGCAGTAGCTCCTATCTCCTAACCACACAAAGTTCTGTATCTGTTACTCTTCCCAAAGTGGGACATGTTTCAGGCGGGCTGGGCAGCCCCCCGCATGACTCTACCTACTTGCTTCTCATACGCCGACGTAGCAGCACGCTCAGATGAAACACTGAAAGAAGGAGATATTTTATAATGTGACACCAAACTCATTTTTGCAACTCATTGCTGCGACATATTCTCACCCCAGACCTTCCAGCACGGTGAAAGTAGGAGTCACATCGTTCAAATGGACCTGCAGCTCCTGCTAACTAATCAACAGAGAGCTGATTGCTAACTTGCGACCTTCCTGATGCCTTTGCATAACATCCAAGAGATTGGCACACTCGGAGAATACTACCCTTCCTAATGGGCACTGAGGCAAGGGAATGCACCAGGATAAATGCACCACGAGCCAAGTCCCATTTCAGCATACTGTGTTTTTCTTTGCATATGGCACCCACGTGGCCTGGGAGAGCGTGAAAAAGTGACACTTCTCGCAAGAGGTGTCATTTTCTAAAGGCCATCTAACCCCATTTCCCTCCAATCTTCCCTGTTGTAATGGGGATAGTTTCATCTCCTGTGATCACTAGAAGGGCTGGGAGATGCTGAAAGCACTTCTTCTTCGAAGAAAGCATTGTTTGGCAAAGGAAGAATAATTGTGGTGACAGCGCGGGGCGAGCAGATATGTCTCCCTAAAAAGATTTTACAGCCTCATTTGCATTAAAAAAAGAGAAGGTTTTTTGTTAGAAGCAGCAGGGAAACATCATGAGAAATTCAGCAACACAAAATATTGCCAAGGGACAAAAAGAACATGGCCTAAAAAAAAAATTACCAAATCCAGTCCTACCAAATACAGTTCAAGCAGCGAAGATTGCATCTAAAGGAGTGAGTGACCAGCCTGGGGCTGACACCTCTTCCTTCTCCACTGTAGGAATTTAGGGGCAATGCCTGGCAGGTGTTGCCCCCGAGCTCGGCCAGCGCCTTATTTCTGGAGAAGGCGTAGACCTACCCTATCCTTCATGAAGCCTCTCAGCTGGGACGGGGTACAGCCAGAGGCGGCCGTAGCTGAGACCTGCACGGTGGCCCTCAGCGGCACTGTGCCGCGTGGTCCCGAGGCGAACGTGGCACAAGCCAGGGCTGCTTCTGGCCGTGGCGGTGGTGTGAAGGGACCGAAACTTCCTCTTAAGGTGACACCTGTGTCCCGTCAGCACTGGCCGGGAGGAGAGCCAGCACCTTTGCAAAGAGCCGGTGTGGATACTCTGACTAAAATGACCCACTCTATCGTTCCCCCGTAAGGGACGGGGCCGGTTCAGATGCTGCAACCTAAGCGTACCCAGGTCAGCTGGCAGCAACCATTAAATAGTGCTTGACATGCTGCTCTCCTCCTTCTCCCCCGATGTTTGCAAGAGGACACAGGAAAAGCGGGGACTCTGCTAATGGTGCCTGGCAAATCTGGCATTGAATCAGGCAGATTTCCATTGTCAGAAGCGCAGAAAAAAAAGGAATGTTTAAGAATAGGAGGATCCCTTTACCATGTGGAACTGAGCCAGGCTTCTCAGCTCTATGCACAATTTTAGCTCACTGCAAAATTACCTCTGCTCACCCTCCTTCTTCCAGCAAGTGATGGGATGGCAGAGGCTGGCGATATGGATTCCAGGTGAAAAATAAGCAGAAGCAATACGTCAGGGCTTTAATCGCATCTGTATGAAATGTGATTTTTCCTCCTTGCCAGACGTACCTTTTTTTTTTTTGTATACAGACATTAATGCTCATGGAACAATATTTGATCAGCCCTAATTCTCAGGCTGGATCCCTGCCTGTTTCTCCGGCTGAGCAGCCCAAGGCTTCCTCCTGCTGCTGCAGGCAGCTCTCGGCAGGATTTGCGCATTCGTTGCAGCCGGGGTGAAGCGCACGCCGGGTCTCTAACGCACTGCAGTGGAGCCGAGTCGCTGCCGATGCGGCTGGCTCAGCCTCCTCTCTGCCATCCCTGGCTGGTTCATTAGCATCAAACTGTTCAAAGGGATGTAAATTAAATTATATTTAGGTCAGAAACTTATTTTAAGCAAAAATACCTATTATATTTAAAGTATCTTGTTCAGAGACTCTCTGTCTGCTGCTTCCAGGATGGCTGCACAAATACTCGCTGTCCTTAATGTGTTTTTTAATGACACAGCAGGCACTTCCAGAATCTGATTTTTGTTTAAATATAAATTAGGTTCATTCTCTCTCTCAATCCAGTTAACGCTGGTAAGTACGAAACCACCTTCTGGCAGCTCATTTAGGTATCCCAAACAGGCAAAAGGCCAGATGTCCCTGGGTAACTTGGAAAGAGAGAGAGAACAGCTCTGCTAGAGGAAGGGACGGGGTCGTAGCCCTGGCCAGCGCGGCGCTGCTGGTGCTCTGCTCTCTGCTCGGAGGGAGCCGGCAGGCAGGCAGCTTTCCAGGAGCACCCGCAGTCAGCCGTCGCTCCCCGCGCTTTGGGCTGCCACTCCTCTTAGGCAGCGGCCTCTCCGCGACTCCCCGGGCCATCACGTCTTAAGCAGCTTCGAGCATCTGGAGATGTTGACTCAGCAGTCAATACGCTTCAAACTGGAGTGTGTCGTGTCGCTTAGGGATCCGCGGCTGCCCGTGCTTACTCAGATCGATACTCCAAAGCCTCCTGTGAACCACCCAGGGACACGGTTACCTTGCCCAGGGCTTCCAGTGGCAAACAGCAATAGCAGTTCTGGAGCAGCCCGGAGCAGTTTTTTGCAGCGCTGCATGACATCCCCCTCCTCCAAGGGACGGAGCCCACAGCCTCGCTTGCCGATGCATACCAGGGCAGAGGAAGGGCGCTGCTGCTGCCTCTCCTCCACAGCCCGCCCAGGACAGCACACGGGCAGCCCGCTGGCGTCTCCCGCTGCTGACAGGCCTCGCGTCCTCCCACCTGCTCCTGAACTGTCCGTTTCCATGAAGGCTCTGTCATGCATTTGATTCCTGAGGCGATCTTCTCTTTTCTTTTACGGGGTGGGTGCAGCGGAGAGAGATACCCAAGCACAGCTGGCTGCTCCCCCCCAGGCCCTGCCAAACTTCTCGGCAGCATGCCCTGGTGCTGCAGGCATCACCGAGGCAGGGCTCCTTAGATGTGTCAAATCTCACAGAGCAATCGTGTTTAATCCGAGCCTCTCTGAAGGAGGCAGCAACACAGAAAGAGTTGGATGGGCAGGGATTCCCTGATGGAGGAAGCCAATTTTTGGGAGCTTAGTGAAAAAGATTAAAACATTCCCGTTTTCCAGTGTTGATCGTGATCTCCCCCTCCATCAGCAGCTTCACCGATCTGCTCTGCCCTGCTCTCTGCTCGGCCAGGGAGTATGTCACTCTGCTGCGGCTTCCCTGACCCGCAATGGGAGCAGGGACAGGGGCAGCTCTCGCACGGCTGGGAGAGACACCCGGCACCTCTGACCTTTGGGGAGAGGAGCGTGAGCAGCCCGAGAAATGCGTTTTTCTCTCCAGCCTGAGCTGCAGCGTCCTGGCCTCAAGCGCACTCATCAGATAAAACGCACTTTAGGCTGAAAGCAGACACAGAAACTGGTTTGAATGGGGCTAGACAGAGCATTCACCCAGGAAGGCTTCAGCGCTCGACTGTGCTCATGGTATTATTGGGTTAGCGCTAATGCAGCACATGTGGTCCAGCAGCCAGAGGAAATGGCTGGGGCCTTCCTCAGAATTGATGGCTTTATCCCTTGCATTAGCACCAACCTGCTGGTGGCGGCTGGCTTTGCTTGCAGCAGCGGCCGTTCTTCCTCTTCTGGCATGTGTGCAGAGCCCTGCTTCAGTTGCAGAAGAAAAAGAAAAAAAGGTGCTGTCGATTGTACGTGCTCCTGTTCATTCAAGCAGTGCTTGTCATGACAGGGCAGTAGCAGCATATAGTTGTCCTTCGACAACAACCCTAACCGGCTGGAACGGAGCAGAGCAGCCATCCCTTCCGAGAGCCAGAAGTGGTTAGAAAGGGCAGGAAACAATGACAGCATCTGCTCGTGTCTGGTGACCTCACCAGTCCTCCTGAGGGCTGCATGTGGGGGATGAGATGGAAGGCATGCCCTACAAACCACCGCGCCGACTCCCTCATGTGCAGGACGTGCCCTGCTGAATGACAAAAATTACAACCACCGTACAAACCACAATTAAATGTGTTTATTAAGTAAACCCACGACTTTATAGATTATTATGGTAGACACAGATGCAATATCAGTGCTTTATTAAAGCTTAATAAAGCTTTAATAAACCTACAGCTTGATTTTGCAGGCTAAAAGCTCAGTTATAAACTACTAGCGAGTTACGAGCATGAGTAGCTGTACTGTATTCAGGTTTAGTTCTCAGTTTCTCTTTGGCTCCTTGTAAATCTACCTGCTTTTCTCCAGTGCGGACCTTGAATTCAACCAGATTAAAAATCTAGACAGAATTGGTACAGCACTTTTTTTCTGTTAGCTGATCACTGATTCTGACTTATCAGCAACGTGGCTTGATATCTAGAAGCTTAATACCAGATCTTGGAAGTCTGTCCACGCAAGAGTACCATCTTAACTAGCAATACGATGTCTGTGAGACCTCCACCATCAGCCTATGCTTCCCTCGAGGAAGGAGGAAAGGAATGGAAGTGCTGATCAAAAAGGGCCTCCCACAGCACCAGTGTAATGAAACAGCCTTCCTGGAAGTGCAGGAGATTCCAGGAGGCATTCAAGGAAGCTCTGGTGAGGAGGAACAATGTGTAGTGGGATTTCAAATAATCCTTCCCTCCAAGGAGAGCCTCAGATTGTTTTTTTTCTTGAATTGAGTAAATCAAAATGAAAAGCAAACAACTTTCCCAACTAGGAACTTGACAAATTGGAACATGACAAAGGGGAGAAGTTTCTCTTAATTTATTCCTCTTTAAAATGACTTAAAAGCAAATTTAAAACACTATTTAAAAAAAGAAGGATTCAAAATATAAGAAAGCTGAAAATAAAACCACCAAGGAGGCATTACAAGGTTAGCAGAACATAGAAAGCATAGTTAGTATAAAACAGATTTACAGTCTCAGTGAACAGCAAATTCATGCTGTACATGTAAATGGAACAGCACGTAATACTGCTCCTACCCTCTGGAACACAAAATTCTTTCGTCATTTTGTTTTATTGTAGTACTGGATAGGAAAACACAACAATTTTAAAAAGCAACACTTTCAACTGAAAGAGAAAAACATTAAAAACATGGTATTGCTCTGTAGGCACTGATAAACATTTTTCTATGGTAAAAGAGTGTGCCAAAGCAGAATTCAAAATTGCATAATTCCTCTTAAAATGATGCAGCCCTGGTGTGACTGCAAACAAAAACTAGCTACGCTATTTCTCTGGCGCTGCCTGACTGTGGCCCTGCCCACTATGAACTGTCTGCAACACTGGAGTTTGGACAGGGCTAGGCAGAAGCAACAGGCAGCAATACTGGAAAATGAAGGTGTCTCCTGGTAAGTCAGAGCACTCTGGCAGCTCGGATCCGTGGAGGGCTTTTGTTACACTGACAGAGTGACTGTGTGTGCTTGCCAGGGCTTTCACTCTCTGTGTTTCAAGTTATACCTGACCTCGAGGTGCTGAGGCCTAGCAAGGAGCAAACAGGAGCAAGAAAAAGTTGCTGCCTACAGGCCTGCTTAGAAATAACCACTCTGGTGGCCAGTGGCTGCTGGCAGGAGGTCAGCTCCAAGCCCTGCCCAAGCTTGCCATCAGCAGAGGAGTGCTTCCCTTTCCTCTCCCTTCACTAAGCACAGGCAGCTGTAGCGTTACTTACACCCTCCTCTGCAGAGCACTCTGATCAGACTACGGAGCCCTTACGTCCTCTGAGGGCAGGGATGCAGACACTTCACCAGGATCTGCAACAAAAATCAACCCAAAGCAATCGAGGGGAAGCAGCTGCTGGGGCCTTGGAGAGGGTTAAAGTAGTGCCTGTGCAGGGCACCCTGAAGCAGATTTTTACCTTGCAAGCATCCTCGCTTCTGAGACTTGTCCTCCCCTACCTGTTTTGGCACATGCCGGCCTTCCTGCTCCCCCTTTCTGGCGGGCAAGATGCCTGAGATTAGCAATCCCAAGCCCCAGTATCCCTGCACACAGGGGAGGAAAGATGCACTTCAATCTTCTGGTTTACTAGGGAGTCTCTGGCTTTAGAAGTCACTTTATAAAAAAACGCCACAGCAGGAAGCAGTTAATCAAACATATCCTCAAACATGCGTCGCCCCATGGCTATGTAAACCTCTTTTTCTTCTGGTGTCATCTGGGCCACCAGCTCAGGGCGCTGGCTCACTTGGCTGTAAGAGTGTGGACGCCCAGCCACTGTGACAGTGGGGTCCTCTGCCACCACCTCAAACTCTTCATCCTCCTCCTCATCCTCCAGCCCGTATGTTGTGGTGGCCGTGGCGGGAGGGCGGGGAGGGGATTCCTCCTCCGACTCACTTGTCTCGCTCTCGGAGTCACTAGCGTTGGCACCGGAGAGAGGAGCAGCACCTCCAACAGTGACTGTTGAAGCAGAAGGTGTCTTCTTCTCGTGGATGAGCAGGGCACGCATCACCTCCTCATTATCATCCAGAGCTGCCCGGCCCTCCTCACGGTCCTGGAAGGCATCCAGATCCCGGCCCCCTGCAAAGAGACACAAGGGAATGATTGTTTCCTCATAGAGATCTGGGTGACGGCCCCAAAGGTTTTCTGGACTCGTATTAATTACTGCCACTGAGCATGCTCGGCCAAGTCACATCCTTTCTCTTGTGTCAGCTCCTCCTCTCCCTTAAAAAACAGAGATAGTTATGTTTTTTTCTCATAACAGCAGAGCAAGTATTGACATTTCTTAGGAGCTGGGAAGCCTGGAGTCATTGTGGCTCCCAGCTGAGAGCCTTGGCTAGGAGCACACTGCGAGAGAAGACAAACGCACGATGGGCAGGCACCTGGAAAAGATCCTCCAGGGAGGTGCCTGATGCCGGCGCTTCTCAGCTGGGCTGATGCACTTCCTTACTGTGGAGCTGTCCCTTACCCTGGGACCTAAATCTGGGCTTCCAGACACCCAGACTATGCGCATAATGATGACACTTGTCAGAGATGCAGCAAGTATCTCTGTGCTGTTTCACAGGTGAGCAAGCACAGGCTGTTTCCTTTTTGGCCCTTTGGTTCCAGGTTGTATGACCACAGCCTGGAGAACTTGCGGCGATGACCAAGACCATGGGGTGTTGCGAGCACAGACCCAAAACCAGGCCCTGCCCTTTTGAGCTCCCCATCTGTAAGGATTAAGATGAAGAAGCAAATGAATCCAGGCAGACAGGGAGTACGTGGAAACCATGTGTTATAAAACAACATTTAAAGCAGCCCTGTCTGGCAAGCTCAGAGGTGCACCTACCAGGCAGGAAGGGGAAAAGCTCATTACCACAACATGGTGGTAGCGAGCAGGCTCTGTCTCAAGAAGCAGATGCAGCTTGCAGCCTGCAGCCAGGCTGCGCGGCGCGGCGTTGAAGGCTGCGTTAAAACAGCTCCTGCTCTCCAAGCTGAAACGCAGCCCAGCTAGTCTCTTTGGCTCCCTACCCGGACCTCTTTTCTGAAGGGGACTGCAGTTTCCCAGCTGACAGACACACGGCCTGTGCTCCTCTTTCAGTAAGGTTGGCTGTACAATGTCTGGGAGGGTTTGACATGGCTTGGGTAGGGAGGGTGTCTCCAGTTCAAGGATTCAAAAGGTAAAATTCTGTTCAAAAAGTGTTGTTCTGCAGAAAACTTCTCCTAATCCTACATTTGATGAGAGGACTGTGAGTCCACCCAGCACCAATAAACCTACAGGCAGCATGGAGAAAAAAGAAAAAAAAGAAAAAACCCAGAACAAAAAATGAAATACAGAGAACCTTATGTAAAAACAAGGCCTAAAAAGTAGGACAGACTCCCCATGGCAAACTGTCTCTCTTGCACCTTAAGCCACTGCCTTGAACAATTGCTAGAGCTGAGGTGATGACATTCTGCCTTCATACGTTAATGCCACTTGCCTGCTTCTCTGAGACCTCGGCCCTCGTGGTTTCAGCACCACATCCAGGCAGTTGGCGCCCAAACCTTTCCCCCAGCATCAAAAACGCACCGGTTACTTTTTCCAACTTGACATGAGAAAAATGCTGAGAAACAGGTGAACTAAGGAAGTACATTCTACATTTAGCACTAAAAGCCAGGGGAGTTTGTGGTCACTCCTGTGATAAAATAAAGGCCAAAAGACCCACCCCTGACTTCACTGGGCTCATGTTTCTGTTGTAAATGAAGGTGTAGTAATGGGTGATGGCTGCAACTACTATTACTAATGCACTGGCAAAATTGTTGAAAGAAAGGAAGAATGGAGGCATTGTGTTGGCAGCCTTGTGCTCAGCTTGTTGCTTGTGACTGTGGAGCGTAAGAGGCATCTCTGTGAGGTAATATTGTAGCTCATCACACTGAGAGCTGTGACGTGACCACGGTCTGGGGTAGCTCCACAAAGTCTGACTTTGTGGCTCAGGAGCGGGACTGTCTCTTGCTTGCGAGAACTGTTCCTGCCAGATCCAAGCAGTGAATCTTTTCTGTTAACAGTCCCAAGTTTGCTTCCTCCCTGATTATGTCATCCAAGAGCTACAGAAATGTGCTGCAGCAGCAATTTCAGGCTATTTCCACAAGTCCCCTCTTTGATCTGCAGTAGTGGTGGAGGTTAAGCAGTGATGCCATTGTGCTTTAAGGAGATATACTCCCCCTCCATGTCCTTCAAGGGCATCTGAGAAACATTCATACTCACATTCACATTCACAATCACAATCATGTGAAACATTCAAGGAGCCAATTTAAAACAACAGGTGAACTGAATGTCTAGCAGAAAAATGGGGTGAGAACTCGTCATGGCTGGTGAGTAACATCTGCTACAGACTGCAGGAGGAGGTTGTTTCAATCACCTCACTTTAATCTACTTGGAAAAATTTTTGGCATCTGTATGCTTGAAAGGCATTACATGCAAATGAGACCATTAGCTATCTTCTGACCATTTTTTCACATTCATTTTCTTCACTTCTGCTATATGTACATACTCCACTCCTCTCCTGAGCGTTGCACTGGTTCCATGGTCTCATGCTTATACATGCGGTTCCCTTTTGCCATCTTCTCTTCCTAGGGCATCAACAGTTTCATTCAATAATCCTCAAATTACTTGGAAAATTGCATCTATTGATTCACTCTTTTAAAAATCACAGAAGGACTCCATTTCCTATTTTTAGTGTGTAAGCTTAAATAGCATGCTTACCAAAGCAGAATGTTTCTGGGTAGTGGTTATAAGATCTTGACTATTGTCTATGGACAACCTTACCCCAACATGAACGAAAATAAAAGCAAAGATAATTAGAAACGAACAGAAAGCAATAAAGACTCACCTGCCGTGGCGACACACCTCCCTACTGTACTTCCAGAAGCTTTATTTCTGACATATTCTTCATATAAATATGAAGATATATATTCTTCATATAAAACAATTTGAAAAACAATTGGCAAGAAGGTGGCTGGGAACAACAAACCACTGCTGGTAGATTTGGTAGGCTTCAGAGTGACCGAATGTTAATAAATGTTGTTTTTCAGCAGTGACCTATTAGGGGGCAGCTTTCTAGATGAGACTGAATGACCTTCGTCCAAAAGCAATAAACTCTCAAGGTGGAAGATGTAACAGATAATTAACATTTTAGAAGCACAAACAATTTTACGGGTAACTCAGCTCTACTGACCTAGTTTTCAATCCTGGATCTAATAAACCAGGATTTTTTACATCTACGTACACACAGGTGCTTTGCACAGCAGAGGGGAGCAGACAAAAACTGGAGTGTAGGGAGCAGCAGCTGTACACACACAGGGGAACATATTTTTGACAGCACTCTAAGAGCATCACATAAGCACAGCAGTACTTCTGCTCTGTGAATTTGCTTACCATCTTTGATTTCATCAGGGTCATAAGCCCCCTGCACCGTGCTCTCCCGTAGCCAAATTGGTCTCTCTCTGGCCGGCTTTCCTTCACTTGCAGACCGGTTAAGATCCTCCTGGTCCTCCATGCTGATGACAACGTTCTGGGTATACAAGTCCTCGTATGATGGTCCTTTTGTAGTCCATGCTTCCCGATGGTGTCCACCTGCAAGGCCAGCTGCTGCCCCCGAACCAGTACCAGCCGCACGCTCCTTGCTACATAAAATTCAAAGAGATAAAAACAGAGCAGTCAGAACAAGCCCTTCCTCAGCCAGCATTGCAACACTTAAACTATGATTCCATCATACATGGAGCTCCCATGATCTGCACCGAGATCAGAACATGATATCCCATGATCTGCACCAAGAACTTGCATTCTGATTTCTAACATGTGGTGCCAGGAATTTCTACACCAGCTTGCTGGTTTGCGGAACTTGGGGGTCTCTAATGGGAAACCCTATGTGAGGCCAAGGCAATTTCCACAACAGACACTGAAAAGAAGAGAGCACTAAAGCTGCTCATGCGCTCATATAAAAACAAACATAAAATACCAGAATACCCTGAAATAAGTGTCACAGCAGCAAAACATAGTTGAAAAGGTCTCTTTTTGGCCTTTTCACAGCAACCCTACACTGCATAAAAAAAAAAAAGCACTGATGTTTAAACAAGTCAGACGATCGGCCCAAAGCCCCAGCATGCTCGGATCTGTGAACCATTATTAACCACACGACTCGTGAAGGAGTTAAGTCACCATGAAAAACACAGTTCAAACCTTTGCTTGAATTGTGAGTGACCGTGCCCCATGGTAAGTCACATGTCCTGTGTTACACACGACATCTGTACTATCCACAGACACAGCCTTGAGAGGACTGGGGAGTCCAGGCAGAAGACAAGAAGAGCTGAGAGGGCACCTTCAAACCACAGGACTAGGGCTGGGCAAAGGGCTTTGTGTGGTGATGGTGTGTGAGAGGAGGCAAGACAGAACTGTCTTCATCATGGAAAAGCTGGAGAAAGAAAGGCGATGACTGATGAGAAGGGTCTGGCAGTCAAAGCCTAGCCCTGCTTCGTTTTCTGAGAGGAGCTGCAGCCAGCACATTTCCTCCAGGCTCCTTTCTAGCTCAGGGGACTGATGGAGAAAAGAAACATTCCTGCTTGCATCTGATGGAAAGAGGACATCAGGTGGAGTACTTTCTGCATAGTGATGGCATAAGCCTAAAATACTGTCTCTGGCCTGTGTTGCTACATATGCATTGATCAGGGAAAGCAGCTGAACGGAAACTGCCTGCTGCCTGGGTGGGGAAAGCCAAACGTGACCGTTCCTCTACTTCAAACTCATATTTCATCTTCTCAGAGAAACAGATCCACTGCAGACTACGCCCACCCTCAGCCATATGATTTCAGTCATCTGACTGCCAGTGGTACCAGTGTGCCAGTGGTCACAGGGAGCAGACCTGCCTCGACGACTCCTCTTCTCCAGAGCAAATACAACAAGGGTACTCACTGTCTCCCTGCTCTGCTGCCAGCTGAGATGACAGAAGTTGTCAGTGAGCACGGTTCACTTGCTGCTATCTGCCCAACGACCCTTCCTCCGACCGAGAAACTCAAAATAAGGTTGTAGTTGGAAAAGACCTGAGTAATATGCAATTTTTTAATTCAGCAAGGACTTAACCACTGCTTGATGAACTAATTTTGCTGGATTCTCAGGGGTAAACAGTGAGGGGAAAATATGCAGGTCGGTGATCATCTCCCTCCCCCAGATAAAAAACATTGGTGCGTTCAACCGCAGTTTGGATGGAGGGCTACTGACAGCCTCCCAACAGGGAGTTTGCTGGGGTCTGTTAGCAAAATACTTCACAGCATCCGTGTTAGCATGTGTCCACACACTGACTGGTTCTCTCCTGCAGCCAGCCCCACTAGAGAGCGTCACAGCAGCCTTGAATGTTTGGGCAGGAGACTCATGCACATGCATTGGTTATATAACCTAAGGAACCACGCTGAGACCTTCTTCCCAAGGCGTCACTTCAAGTGTTGGTACCTTTCAGCTCTCCAAGACAGGCATGTGCTCTGTGAAAAGCACCACTCTGCTTCCCACACAATAGAAATCTCTAACTAGTGTTTCCCTGATGATTTTATGTAATCCACTTTCCTCACAAGAAACACAATGCAGCTCTCCCTCAAGCTCTCTCCTCCCCACGACTGCAACGTGACAGCTAAATACTCAGTAGTGCCAGGAACTGCCTAATAACACTTTTGCACAGAGGTCCCCGTAAGTGTGCCTGAAATGGACTTTTCTTCCTACGTGGCATCATTTAGCAGCAAAACACGTACTCCATGATGTCAGGAGCATTTCAAAATGAAAGTAACAACTCTAAGAGACACCTACAGTACTAATTACTTTAAGCCATCTACTGCAATGTCCCACACTGAAGTGGAACCATCTAGACACTTCCTGTCTGCTTTTGGACCCCGGTGAGCTTTGCGAACGTGTCTCAATTTACTTCCTTATCTGTGGAACTGCATCTTTAGCAATGCCGTTGGTAGGAGTCAGCAGCCCCTCAAGATTGTGTGACCAGAAGAATACTCCTTACTGCCAGAAGAGATCTTACTGTTCAGCAGCCCTGTTCCAAAGCACAGGATTAAACACCACGGGTCAGGCACCAGCCAAAGGCCAGGCTTGCGAGTTGCCTTTCGGGCAGCACAGAGCAGATGAAGGGAGTGCACTCTTAAATCTCTCTCTCTTAGATCCAAGATCTGCTTTTTCCCCACCTAGGTCTAGACTTTGCATGGCCATCCTGCAACCAGGAACTGTGGCAGCTCAGTGGCCCAGATGTGGCTACATTTGCTCTCTTACCCATCGGCTGTTTTACCCTGGTGGAAATCCCTTAATGAGTGGTTAGCTGCCTTTAAAGGTGACATCAATAATCCTTGACATAGCTGAGGTATGGCCCACAGAAACCACACTGTGCAATGGGAAAACAACTTGAAATTTTCATCTCAATCCTGCCAAGACTGTTAAGAAAAGGTCTTGCATAATGGGGATAACTCTTCTTGTGCCATGTCTGAAATAAAGCACTTTTTCACCTAGCTGCTTTTAAGAGCTTCAACTTCACAACAGACAACCCATGGTCCTTGATAGCATGACCACAGATAATTAATTCTGTGGACATTTTTGTTACATAAAATCATGCAATTTTGACATAAGAAAATGGAGGGAATATTAAAATCCATCTGTTTCAGAAAACCACAGAGAAGGACTTGGGTAAAGCAGGTTTATTTCGAAACCTGTGGGACTAATTCATGCTCTGCCAAGATTTAAGAAAATTAATGGCCTCCTAGAAAGATACAAATAAAGATCTGCCCAGTTTCTCACAGCAGGTAAATGACAGTTATGCAATGACAGTGTGGTCGCTGAGAGCTGTAATTCCCCTGAAAACACATGAAGTTGCCTGCGTCAGTGCAAAGATGATGATGCAGGCACTCCGTGACCTCTTCTCTTTGTTTCAGAATCACCAAATGTCAGTTTTGTCAATGATTTCAGACACTCAAGACTCCACAAAAACAGAGGGAATAAATAACCCAGGGTTCGGCACTTAAAAAAAAAAGTCACAGCAGCGCTTTCATGCAATTAGCTGCTTTGAATTAATAAGTTAATAAATAATTAAAGCATTGTATGCGCTGAAGCAAGTTGTGTTCAAGTAAGCATTTAAAAAGCCACCTATTTATTTTGTCATTCCTTGCACAAAGTAATTATTCATTTACAATGTTTTTTAAGTATTTAAGAGTCAAGTAAGTGGGTGCTGCTATTTAATCATAGGACTGCATCAGGCTTCTGCTGCGATAATTTCCTGTGCACAAAAGGGGAAGACTGAGAAATAACTCTCTCTTTGGTGGGGTTATCCCAAGTTCTACTACTTAAGCTACAGAAAAGGATTTTTAAAGCAAAGGCTGGTGATTCAGCTTGGGCATAAAGGCTTCAAAGACTCTCCATATCACCAAAGACATGTTGAGTGACCTTGGAAAAATCTCTTCCCCTCTTTATATTGCTTCTGTTTTTCTATCAGAATGATGAAGAAAATCAGCTACCTTCTTGGCTAGAAAAAGACTACAAATAGACAAAGAATTTTTAGTATATTAATTAGAAACTGTCTAGCATGAATATATGAGGAACATTCTCTCTCAAGGTTAGCCTGAGAGAGGAAAAAAAAAGAGTATCCTGCTTGCTCTCCCATTAACTAAAGCCAAGCACCCCAGGGCACTGTGGGAACGCTTCCTCTTGTGGTACATTCCCCCCC
>VZTV01102698.1:2006-15451 GCA_013400875.1 Anhinga rufa
CAGAGCCTTCTCTTCTCCAGGCTGAAAAACCCCAACTCTTTCAGCCTTTCCTTATAGGAGAGGTGTTCCATCCCTCTGATCATTTTTGTGGCCCTCCTCTGGATGTTACTTGCTTTCCTGTCTTTTGTCCAGTGAATTTTGAAGAACTGGACTATTTCCTTTGAAAGAACATCTCTTGAGAAATGTGAAGACTGACAGAGGTTTGAGTATTTTTGCTCCATTGTTTAATGTACATCTGTGAGCACGAGCTGCCTTAAATGATGCAAGTGTTGGCCCCATATTGTTCTACCTCTAGTCACGGCTGATATCCTATGTTTTAATAATGACAAATAATTAAGAAAACCTGCTTCCATTCTCATAGTAGAAACTTAGTTTCTTTAATATACCTTCCTTTTAGTGTAGCTAACTCTGTTAATACAGTTGCTGACCTTGCTCAGTGCTGTATTTTTAATTGGCAAGCTCTTCAGCAGATATGCTCTAGTTATATGTCCCCACAGTGCCTAGCACATTGAAGACCCTGTTTTGGAGGGTGGCTAATGTATTTCTTTTAAGAAGAATAAACAGACACTGCCTAAACCTTGACCTGGCCTAGGAGTTGGAAGGAGAAAGGGGAATGCACAGCTGCAGTCATGTCATTTAAGTGGTAAATGCAAGGCCCCATCAGAAATGCATTCTAGATTATAGATAGGATTTAAGAAACTTACTAAAATCACTATCAGTCTAGGTACACTGGAGTAGCAGAGATGCACTAGCAGGTGAGATACCATTCTGAAAAAACGTTTACAGCAGTTCTGGTGCCTTTCAAGTGTGTGGGAAGACATCAAGTTGTGCTGTCACATGATCGTCTGCTCCACAATGCAGCCAAGATGAACCCACATAAGTGAGCATCACTCCATATCTGCCAAATACCATGATGGTATCTGAGTCTGTAAAGGCCCAGCAGGCTCCCCGTCTCTCTTACCTAATGCTGCTGGGAGCTTTGAATGAGGCAGTTGCTTGCCACTGCATATTGCCTCTACAGGGAGGCTGGGACTTGAATACATGGGGACACAGATAATTATGTATTTTCACTTGGAACACAAACTTTTATAAAAAATTAAATTAAATTATCGAGCAACTTGAATTTGGTAAGTTTGACTATTAACAAGAGACACACCACAGGACAGCAAATAATGCAGATGCATGAGCACTTTGAAGCTAAGAAGTCTTGTACAAACCCAGAGACAAAAAGCTCTAAAAATCCTGTTCAATGCAGTGCAGTACTCTCTGGATCTTCATCATCCTTTCTGATACCTCAGCATCACCTCTTGTTTATTCAGAAAATGCTTAATAGTCTAGGTGGGTACATAGTGTTCCAGGCTCTCCTTAAACTTCTGCATATGAGCTTCTGAAGATGAGTAATGATACCAGAATTTGGGATTTTCCATATTATTCTTGGGGCATTCTTGTGGGGATCTGGGGATAAATTCCTGACTCGGCTGCCAGACCAACTGGCATTTTTCAAAGGAAGTGGTGATATGCATTTTGAGAAGAAAGTTCTCCTAAGCCACATGGATATTTGGAGAGTTGGTAGAAAAATTAAAAACAAAGGAGTCCTGCATGTTTGTCTTAGAGGTTAAAACAAAAGAGCAATGCTGAACAAAAGCATCATTGCTTCATTTTTTTTGTGTTAAGAAAAATGTAAATCCTCTAGTTCAATCTATGATACCAGACTTGCATGCTTCTGCCATATTTAAGTCTACTCTTCTCACTCTATCTTTTGCTGAACAAAAGAGTAGGGCACAACATGAACAACTTTGTTTACAACAGCACTACAAAAACTGTAGACCATTGTGTCTTGAGGAGATTGCAAAGTTCTTCTGGAACAGCAGAAAATTAATTTAAAGTATAGTTTTGTGTTCATATGAGGCAAGGAGGTAGGGGGGAGAGAGAGGGATGGTGACAAAGATGGTTTTTTTACTTTATAGTCTTCACATGTCCATTTCCAGTGTAATTTTGTATAATAAGGAAGAGAAAACAATGATGGTATCAAATTAAACATAAGCTGTAAATTCAATTCAGCTGCATTTTTTGGTAGCATGCCAGACCTTTGTTTTTGCTGCTTATGTTTTTCCATTGATTAAACACAGCTCTGCTCTGGAGCTGCTGGTCCTGGAGCACCTACTTCCTAAAGAGCTTACCTCTGGGCTATGGGCTTTCTTGCTGGTGTGTGTGAAAGGGTACTTGTTAGTGTTCTGAGAGTAGCCTATGCCTTCTTCTTGCACAGAAAATGATACTAGTATTTGTCTTTACAGATGGCTACTACATGGCATTATGCTACCACAGGTTGATGACCACAGTTGAATTATGTGTAGCACTTGAATCAATTAATTTGCCTGTTACTCTGTGATTCAGTAGTTCAATGGAGGGGTATTTCCCAGCTCTCCCCCTCCTGCCCACCTGTCACAGGGTCAACCCATTCACATGGTAACTATTAAAACTTTACACATTTTATTGCTTATTCCATAACTGTTTAATTCAGTGTGCATTTGATAGTGCACTTTAATTCTGCCACCTTTCCTTCTTCTCAGTAGGATGCTATTTTATGCACATTAACATGGAAATCAGCAAACCCACTTGCTTAGTAAGGTGAGATACAACCCATCCAATTTGGCCACATTTACAGACTATCAGACTGTGTTCATTGTGACGCCTTGGTTATGGTGCCTTGTGGATTGTAGAAAAGGGTTGAAAGTACCTCGGTAAGAAAGTTGGCTTTGTTTTTAATAAGTTCTAAACTAGTGTATTATGTAGTCTTTTGCAGCTTCTTGGTCCGATAACAAGGGAGACTCAGTAACTTGCTTATCCCATGTTGTGGGGGGAGGGTCTATCACCACATGGCTCCTGTTGAAAGAAATAGCAGCACAGCAGGTATTTGCATCATGTGAGGCAAAAAGCTCACAGCTGAAGACTGCAGATTATATGAACACAAGAAAAGAAAAAGCTGCTAGAATATATGAAGTTAAAATGAGAATTTAATGGTAGTATGCTCAGATGTTCCCTGGCAAACACTGGTATTCATAGAAAATATTGCTTTCATTTGAGTCATTTGAGTAGGTGTGACTGCTTAGTAGGACTGAGCTGTCTCTTACAAAAAAATACTATGTTGAAGAACAATATATATCTCCAAAGCGTGATAGCAGAGGTAGATAACTGATGAGAGACAAGAAAGACAAGTGCAAACACATCATTCAGAAATAAGTGTTGTTTGGCTCATGGGAGATGACAACATTTCCATATCCTTTTTTTTCCTTTCTATATTTATTTATGTTTTCGTAGATATACCACATTTTATATAGCATTCTGTGTATACAGGTAACACTTATACGTCAGAAATGCCCTGCACAAAGCTCAAAAGCAAAATTAAAAGGCTTTAATAGAAATTAATATATATATACACACATATATGTTTATATAATTGTGTTTGAGTTCTTCGTGGTATATAATCCTTTGCTCCGTGGACATGCGTGGGATGGGATTCTGAAACTAAATACAGTTATTTCATGTTTGCAAAAGTAGTAAACGCACTGTTAGTGGGATGTGGGGACTCTCTTTGCCCATCCTTGGCAAATGGCCTGATTAACAACACCTATTAAGGTGAGAATGTCAATTTAAATAATTGGAGGCAGGGAGGGAGATTAAATACTTAAATCTGTCTGGAGGGCTTTTGCCCAAAATTGTTTCTGTTAAAGAGAAAGACTGGTATCAGCTGAGTGAAACAGTAACCAAGGGACTTCAGAAGGAATTCTGAAGTAAGAAGGAAATAGTGTGGGAGGTATAAAAGAAGCATGGAAATTTGTAGCAAGAGGCAGAGACCTATGAGTGGAGACAACTGCCTGTCAAAACCTGGCTTGACACTGCCAGAAGTCACCCCTCTGACATCATACCTCTGCTTTGGCCAGCGAGAGCAGCCTCCCTGTTGGATACTGTGGGCTGCCTGTTCCGCAACTGGGTAGGCAACAGTGCGGGCTGCGACAAGCAGGGACTACACCTCAGGTTTGTCTGTGCGCATGAACTTGTGGGGTGCTTTCTCACTATCACATGCATTAACAATTTGCAGGGAGTTGCACGGGTGCACATAAAGCTAGAGCACCCACATCTCTTTACAGGAGGGGTGCACAAGTAGGGTAACCCACACTCCCAGAAGAGGGATTGTGTGTATTTAACCCACACGTCCTGTGAGAAGGGGCAGATGTCCATCTAACTCTGTGTGTGTGTGATCAGAGCATATTGGGATCAGTTATAGAAAGGTGTTTTAAAATCTGTAGGTGTTTATTAACATTTTGTAGGGTCTGGTTTTGCAGTTTATCTGTTGAATTCCTAATATTGATCCTGAATGTATAGTTCACTGATTGCAGGTTAATTATGTGTAGTTGCACATAAATGGTCAGAGAAACATGTTAATGAAGGAGGAAGACCAGAAGGTGCAACTGTACAAACAAAAGTGAGTGTCAAATTCTTGTGAAGCAGTCTTGGTAGCAGGTGGTGTATCAGTTGCCTTCGCAGGTCTGCAACTGGCCCTGCTTCTGTTTAAGGGGTGTTACAGGGATAATGGTTTCAAACTCTTCTCAGCAGCGCCACAAAGCATATCAAGGGGCACTGACCACGGGTTGTAGCTTGTGAGGATGGATAGTCTTTAAAAAGAAAAAAAAAACCAAGTCACTGTGCTTGTAGTACAGTGCTGGGACGTGTTGCCAAGGAGGATTGTGGGTTCTCCATCCTTGGAAGTTTTCAAGACTTGGCTGTACAGAGCTGTGGCTGACCAGACCTAATGTTAGTTAGTAAATCAGTAAACCATTTTGATCCACATTTGGTTACTCTGAGTGAAACTGAGCAGTATTTCTCTGGGGCAGTAGGTAAAGATGGGGGTGGGGAAAGAATTTAGAGGTGGGTTACAAAATGGCTATCTGCATCAAACGGTGGGTGAGAGGGAGGCAACCTGTGGAGCTCTGCAATGGTCTACCCAGTGTGGATTTTCATATACAGTGCATGAGAGGGATTATGAAATTTGCTAACAAAATTAAAGGTACAGACAATGTCTGTGAGGGAAAACTTGGGATTTTAGAAAGGAGGAAGTCAGCCAAGATTTAAGTAAAAGAACTAGGATGAAATTTAGTAGTACAGAGCACAAGATTATGGTTGGTCTGACATACCAGTGGCAAGAAATTCTAATACAGTTTGGAAGCTCATCAGATGGAGATGTGATGAGTTCAGGAATTTAATGAATTATATGGGTTTAATGACAACAGCTGAATCACAATAACCATCCAGGTGACTGCTCTTACCTCATGGTAAGTATAAACCACATTTACCTCAGTGAGTCCCAATGAAGGAAAACTACCTCACATTTGCTGAACATGATGTTAGTGGCTGGGATTATGTCAATGTGCGGCAATGTGTTAAGCTGCTATAATGTCATGATCTGTCTGAGCCCCACTTGCGTGAGGTACAGTGAGCTATTAAAGTTTTGTAGCTGTGAGCAAAGGAGCTGTCATTCTAGGATGTATGAAAACATATTTTCTGCAGAATTAGTATTAATGCTATTGCATGACTCACTGATAAAATCTGGGAAGTGTGTCTGCAGTTTTGGTCACCCAGAAGGTTGAATTGAAAGGTATGAACAGAAGGTGACTAGTAGAACGATCAGGGGAATGAAGAGCTTGTTTTCTGGGAAGGAGCTAGAAAAGCATAGATTGGTGAGCATAGTGAAGGCTGAGATGCCATTCAATATTGGCAACATAAATACTAAGGAGAGAAAGGAGCTATCTGAAAGCTAAAGGATAGCACAAGAAGAAAAAAAAACATGGGAACTGGCCATGAATACTGGTTAAACTTAGAAACAGCTTAAGTTGTGAGATTCAAAGCAGTGGAATTAATGTAGTTAAATCTAACTCATTAAGAAAGCACTGGATCAATACATCAAAGGGTACTGTATGATGGTGGTTACCTGTGACATTAACTGGCAGAATTTGATGACCCAGGAGATACTGATTCCACTCTTCTGTTTCAATACCATTAGTACCAATATTATCATCATCATTATTGTGAGAAGGATTACATCTGTTTAAAATAACATCTGTAAAGACTTCTTATTCTTTCTTTAATTCTTCTGGTGTTTAAGTAGGAGGTTCAGTTGAGGTAAACCCAGGAATTATTCATATTGAATTTATTTCATCATTGTCTCTCGTGTGATTGAGCTTCTGATATATGGAAGTAACATGCAAAGAGCCTTTCATCTTTTATTCAAATTGAAAGTGTCAGGTTTGTTTACAACAATTACTTTTTGTCTGAGCATGCAGGAACAAGTAATCAAGTGATGTCATTTTCCCTTTTCTATTTCAATTTGCAGTTAAATGATTACTGGCAAGGCTTTCTCTGCTTCTCCATTTCTCTTCTGTATTTTGACCTTAAACAGCTGACAAGCTAATGGATTATATGGTTTTTTTACCAAGTCACTGTGCTTGTAGTACAGTGCTGGGACGTGTTGCCAAGGAGGATTGTGGGTTCTCCATCCTTGGAAGTTTTCAAGNTAATGCTGTGAAAGCTTTTCCCTCAGTTCTTAATTCATCAAATGCAAGTTTTCCTAATTCAAGTAATCAGACACGGTGGTGTATACAAAACAACTGTTTTTTCCTACCGGTAAGTTCATTTTAGATTTGTTTGTTTACAACAATTACACTAAATTGACTGTTGCCGGATCTGCTTGAAGTTAAACACCCACCAGTTTTTAAGACTGCAGCAAAAGCTTGGGGTTTTTTTCAGTCACCTGCAACTGCATTTGAAGGAAGTGGGAAGTTAAAGAAGGTTAATACTTCTGAAAATAGAGGGTTTAATGAATGTCAGATTAAAAAGCAGGAAACGGTCTGATAACTAAGAAGCATAGCTCACCCATGCCAACAAATGGGCATTAAGAGATATCAGGAGAACACAAAGGGACTGCAAAGCAGACTGTGCACTGAAAGCTCCACATCGCTGTCAGTGAGAAAACCTGGTTGGTTTGCAGACGGGTTTCACAAGGACCAGTGATAGACCTGCAAATATTCTCCACTTTCACCATTGACCTGGCAATAAATATGAAATCTGTGATCGTCACACTTTTGTTGCACATTTGATTAAGAGAGGAGGTGAGAGGGGGGAAATACAGCACTCATGTACCACTATATAAACTGTTTAAAAGTGCTGTACTGATTTGAAGATGTCTTAGTGTGAACAAAAGCACAGAAGCACATGCAAGAAGAGGGGGAAGGACATTCCTGCAAAAAATGGGATCTGTATCCTAGAGAGCAATGATTCTTAAAGGGATTACAGTAGACCTGCAGCTGAACATAACAAGCTGTATATTGTGCCAAAATAGGTAAATTCTTTGGATGAATAAGCAGGACGCAGTGAGAGGAGAAGGGAGATTATTTTATCGGTATGCAGAATTGATGAGACCAGTACCAGAATGGTGTGTGCTGATTTCCACACATTATGCTTTACATGAAACAGCTGTTTACTATGTCAGGCTAAGCAATCCTAGGCACAGACAAAAGCAAGGTGTTAATTATGTATAGAACTCTCCTGGAAAAAACAGTTTCAGTAACTGCAGCACTTATGAACTTTCAGCATCTCCCTGATAAAGTGACAGCAGACCATGAGTTTCTGTTTCTCATTTTCAAGTTTAGCTAACTAAATGCAACCAGGTATGGATAAGTGCCTATGTCTTCTTTCGGCCTTGACATCGTTATCCTTGTTGCCAAAGAAATGATGCAGTCCTTCTCCCAGCCTCTGCATATGTTCACACTCAGAAGCACATAGAAATAAATTGTTCCAATGCTTATTTGATTCCTTTTTAGTTAGCAGGTTTTCTAATAATCTTTTTTATATTGCTTGTTATAGTATTAAACATCTTGAAAGGTATTTTGTTTTCTTTTTTACCCGTAAGTTCTCCAGCAAGTATCTGAAGGATACAGTTTTCATAAACTATACATATTAAGATTCAATCTGCTGTTCTTAAAAAAAAATCTTTGTGTGTCTTTTCCCTTTTTTTTGCCATGTATAATATGTTTGTTAGCACTTCACATGATTGGCACATTTCTAACAATTAGAGGTTTATATACTTGAAACTATTAAAATGCATTCTTTCATCAAAGAAACTTTCTTTGATAAATTGGCACAAAGATTATGTTAAAATTCATTTATTATTATCAGAAATGACAAAGGTTATGTTGGCTAAAGTTTTTAAACACTTTTTTCCTCTCACTTTTTTTTTATTAAACAGCTCTCAAATACAAATGATTTGCATCCTCGGGCAGTACATAACTTTTTAGCTTGGAAAAGCTACAAATTCACTTTGAGTTATTGTCGTGGTTTAACCCCAGCCAGCATCTAAGCACCACACAGCCACTCGCTCACTCATCTCTGGTGGGATGGGGGAGAGAATCAGAGGAGTAAAAGTGAGAAAACCAATGGGTTGAGATAAAGACAGTTTAATAGGGAAAGCAAAAGCCAATCACGCAAGCAAAACAAACCAAGGAATTCATTCACTGCTTCCCATGGGCAGGCAGGTGTTCAGCCATCTCCAGGAAAGCAGGGCTCCATCACGCGTAACGGTTACTTGGGAAGACAAACGCCATCACTGCCAATGTCCNTTACTACTTTTGATCTTTTTTTTTTAAATCTGGAAATATAATTATTCTCTCTTTACTGTATGAGATACTGAATACTTAAGCTGACAAATGTTTGTTTCCTTAAATCAAAACTTCAGTCTTTTGAATCTGTGTGTTAGCTTTAAGCTTTATTCATGCAGATAAACATCCGGTGATTTATGATAGTGGACCTGACAGATCTGTTGACTATGTCATCTAAAATGAGCAAACAAGAGTAATTTTTTAATTACTTTAGCCTCAATAGAATTTAGTTCATTTTGAAGCAAACTATTTGATTCTTCCCTTCCTCCACTCCCCAAAATAACTTTTCTGAGTTGTATTGCTTGCTTTTTTGCACTTTTTAAAGACTTTGATAAGATTACACTGTAAGTTTTAGGTACTTTGCTTGTATTTAATTATTGTTTAGTTTTGCTATGATGCTTCTGTAGTTTCCATATAATAGAAGTTAGGGCTGGGAGTTTTTAAGTCATGCATATCTCTTCCTGTGATAAAATACAGTATGGTATCAGTGCTGCCACCTCTACATGTTAAATAAATAAAAGTCATAATACTGACTTCTAAAAGATGCAGTTTTGGAATACACTTTATTTGACATGGGAATTCCAAAATTACTTTCTTCTTAAGTTTTTCTCCATAGACATATTGGAGTAGAATCCCTTTTTACCTTAGTAAGGATCTTTATAACCACAGAACTGTAGGTCTTAAATTTAAGAGAAGAGACCAAATGCACTGGACTGGAAATAAGATCCTAAGGGTGTAGTGCACCGGTGCAAGGCACCAGGCCTCTGATCCCAGTATGAGAGATGCTCAGACTCTGTAAGGTATTGGTTAAAATACCATTTATTGGAGCTAGCACAAGAAGAAAAAAGAGGGTAGATGGAATTACATCCCTTCAGATACTGGGAACTCTGAATCATGCAGATGGTCCTCCAGTCAGGGATGGCATGTGGTGCAGATCCCATCTGTGGAGAGGTTACCCAGCGTTTTCCTCTTCTGAGGTCTTACAGGATTTTTCTTAAAAGGAAACATTTCTAGTCATCATTTCCGCTGTCAGACAGGAACGATGTCCATGAGAACTTGGCTGCTGCACTATTAGAGAAAGTCGAGGCGACACAGGTGGCATAACCATTGCTACCGAGTGCTTGCAGGCTCTGTGGTTGCAATAAGTTGGCTGAGATGGCTGAGGTTATCCCACAGCCAAGGGATACACAGAGAACAGCACGGACCTGTGCCTGCTCAGCTTCACTGCTATGTGGATTGCTAACTCCTCATTGTTGCATGTCCAAAGAAGGGCAATGGTGAAGGGTCTAGAGCACAAGTGTTATGAGGACCAGCTGAGGGAACTGGGGTTGTTTATCCTGGAGAAAAGGAGGCTCAGGGGAGACCTTATCACTCACTACCTGAAAGGAGGTTATAGTGAGGTGGGTGTTTGTTTCTTGTCCCAAGTAAGAAGCAATAGGACAAGAGGAAATGGCCTCAAGTTGCACCGGGAGAGGTTTAGATTAGAGATTAGGAAAAATTTCTTCAGCAAAAGGGTTCTCAAGCATTGGAACAGGCTGCCCGAGGAAGTGGTGGGGTCACCATCCCTGGAGGTATTTAAAAGGTGTGTAGATGTGGTGCTTAGGGAAATGGTTTAGTCTTAGGTTAACTGTTGGACTTGATGATCTTAAAGGTCCTTTCCAACCTAAATGATTCTATGATCTTTCAGTCAGGGTTACTACAAAGGTTTGGTATCACCGCAACTCTCTGCCTCAGAAAAAGCCTCAATGCCTATGTAGTCTGAGCCCTTTTTATCCTTCAGTAGGTTGTACAGAGGTGTAGGATGAACAAGCCTGAAATGGGTCTTCACCAAGAAACAAGCTCAATATACCCAGCTGGGCATTAATTCCTCTGTAGGAAAGTTCATGTTCATTTGATGAACTGAGAGCAGACTGCTAGGCCCAGGAGACAGGCTGCCATTTGTCTGACAGCTTGCAATTTTTGTGCTTTGACAAAGACCAGAGCTCTCATGCTATGCGTATGACAGTAATTCCACCAGTCCTGATCTTCCGTATGGCTACTTTGACTGTTTCTTCACCAAATTGTTACTGTTTCCCAGTGTCTCACCAGCTTTGCAGCTGCATGCATCCTTCTGAAAAGCTAGTTAGAATGCCAATTACCTTTATTCCTCTGCAGTGTATCTTTTGAAGCATTTTGTCTTGCAGTTCCTCCTCTGATTTTTTTTTTCAAGCCCTTTTACATTAGTCTGAGAAGCTGAAAGAGTTAGAGAAGAATTCAAGCTACAGTACTTCAAGCATCTACTAAAATTTGCAAATTCTGTTATTAAAAGGGTGAAATTTCAGTTCCTTTGACAGGAATTGAAAAATTCATTTGCAGTGTTGAGCACTCAGAAACAATAGCCTTGAATAGATGTGAGATGCAGTTGGAAAAAGGTTTATTTAATGTGGCATCTTCAAAATAAAAGCTTCATAACCTGGTGTGGCTGATCAAGCAGAGTTGCCTACATACTCTTTTCCAGATCTGCTTGTTGCTTACTGGAATCTTGCGTTGCAGTACACATTATCGGAGTCTGCATTCTTAAATGTGTGCTGTGCCACTCTTCTCTAATCCATCGACCACTGTTTGAAATCTTAGCTGAAATTTTCAGACTACTTTATGTATTCTTATGGAACACTAACATACTGTCTATTCCACTTGGAAATTTCTCGGTCTTGTCAAACTGCATCCAGTTGTGGGTTCAAGATTGCCTTTTGTTTGCTTGTTTCTTTTTGGAAAACTTAATTTCACAAGTAGAATGCTTTACAGAGTAAAAAATGGATGCTGCTACTTTTACATAACACTGAATTTGGAGTGTGACTTCCTGTGGAACGCAGCCATCAGAGAAGTTTTATTTTTGGTGATTCTGAACAGCAGTTCTTTCTATTTCTTATTTCAAGCAGATCTGCAAGCAAATTACAGTAACAGCAGAGATTCAGATAGCAGATCAATTCTGTCTGATGGGTGCTGTGAAAATTATTCTTCTTAGTGATCCTCCAAAATTAGTATGCAGTGATTCAGTTTCTGTCAAAGTACTGCCATCAACAAGTCAACAGTAATCTGAAAATAGCATATGTAGAAATAGAATGCTTTGTATTTTCAGAAAAGATAACTTCCTTACAAGGTACAGGACTGTAATTTTCAGGAAGCGTCTTTGGCAAAGGTGCTGTATGTTAAGGACCAGGATAATGATTCTACTGAGAATGTACTATTCCTGTTTTAGCATTAATTTTGATGCCCTAATCCATTTTCAGAAAGTATCCAGAGAAAATATTTTTAACAATATAACTCAAGATGATTTGCAGAAAGATATTAATATTATGCATAGGCCATGTTAATAATTATATATTCTTCATATCTTAGCTGTATTTCGAGAGTTTATAAAATTGCATATCAATGAGGTTCATAACAACTGTGTATTGTATCAATTTGTAAATACTGCAAATATAGGCAATAAAATAGTTGTTTTCAGATCTTTAGACATTTAATCTTGACCCTTATGCTAGTAATACATACAGGGTAGTTATTGAACTCAAGCATGATTGAAAACTGTACAGTGGTACAGGAATAAATCTTCTGTTAGTGTGCTGGCAGTAGGCTCTTGCATTAGACTTCAGCACCAGCAGTGGTGCCGCATGAATAGGCACTCCTCACCACTGCAGATGAGTAAATCAAAAGTGACAAAGGGTGAAAATTGGGGAGCATAAATTAGGAGCATAGTCTGGATTCTATTGAGTTTTGGGTGAATTGGAGCCTAGTAAGGAAAAGGGTTTAATTTATGAAATACCAACATCTGGTTGTTATTGACTGTCTGCAAACCATAATGTCCCAGGTTGTGATAGATTCCATGCTTAAGTGGTCAGTCAATAATTTGTTTTTTTAAACCAGCCCGAGCATTTTATTATGTATGATTTCCTACTCAAGAGCTAAATTCTAAATATTTTCCATTTTATTTTTCTTTGCCAGTATTTTATATACAGCTGCATATTAGGGCTCATTTCCTGTTCTGTTTTCCTGAGGATAAATTATGAGCTGAAAATGGTGATAATGTTGATTGCATTGGTGGGCTACAATGTTATCCTTCTGCACACTCATGGGCCCATGCTGGACGATTACAGCAAATTTATGTATGCAATGGCACCTCTTAAAAGGTAAGTGGATAACCTCAGTCTTTTCTGAAATGAATAGAAACTAAATACTACCTATGGCAGTTCTTAAGTCATGGAACAGATTTTTTCCTAAGTGTTTGGCTATATAAGCTACAAATTGCAATTTAAAATCTTTGTCATACTGCAGTTAATATCTGATTTAATGTCACCTCAGAGCATTAGAATAAAATAAGCAAGTCTGGGCAAGGTGTTTAAATCACATACTATAGGAAATAGAGTATGGTTTCATTTGCATTTTTGTAATAAAGGACATTAGGAAGAAGTCATCATTAAGGTTGTTAAGGCCTAAGGCTGAACATAATTAAGGCTGTTAAAGCATATTTGCTGCAAGCTAAAGAAAATCAACTTCCTCAGAAGTAGTACATTGTCTTAAAACTTTACAAGTGGAGTCTTAGCTACTGAAAAAATAAGTAGACTAACAGTTTGGATTTTTTTTGCTGTGCTTGCAAATTTGTATGTTAAATTTTTGTTGAGACTGATGAAATCTTTGTTATAGGTGATAATATATAAGACCAAAATTATTACTCTAATTCTAACTGTTGCTGTATATAAT
>VZTV01102701.1:3060-27023 GCA_013400875.1 Anhinga rufa
GGGGCTGGACGGGGGGAGCTCCGGAGGTCCCTTCCAATGCCCACTGTTCTGCAATTCTGTGATTTGGGTTATTTACTCAGAGGGAGAGTAGACGGTGGGGGAAATGGGACAGGATAGCAGTTTTCAGGTGGAAAGAGGAGGGAATGATCTGTTCTCTATATCTATGGCAGGCAAAGCAAGAAGTAGTGGTCATAAGCTGCAGAGAGAAGGACCTGGGTGAGAAAGCAAGAAAAAACATGAGGATAGTGAGGAACTGGACAAGAACATCTGTGGAGCTGGGGAGCCATTGTCCTTGGTGATCTCTCTTTCAGAGCAGGAAAGACAAGCATCTGATAGGAACATCATTGAGGTACAGCTTGTCCTACCCTGGGACATCTCAAGGTGTTTTCCAGCTCTGCTTCCTGTAATTCTACGATATCTATTTCAATGAAGCCTCCAGGAAGGATGTCATGCCTACAGAAAGCATGGGACAGTTAGATGATAAACTGGCTGTACAACAGTATGTCTGCATTAACGCTGGTGAGAGTTTTGCCATTGACAAAACAGGCACAGGACACAAACGTTTATCTTGGAAGTGCAATTTGTTGGTGTTGTTTTGTGATGATTTAAAAATAAAAGAAATCCTGCAATCATAGGGATGCCCTTGAGTCTGCTGGGGTTTTCCAGAGCTTTCTTGTACATGCAGTGCTCTTGCACTGTCCTGAAGAGCCTTCTTCCTAGTGCTGCTTTTCCCCTAGCTCTCTCTGAGTAGGTAAATTGTAAGAATATTTATGCTGCATCTAATACTTTTGTTTTTATTTGATTGATGGGCTCATAATCTTTGCCTGCAGGCACACATTCCCTTTAGTCCTAGCTGTACTACTGTGAAATGTTGCTCCTGCCCCTTTCCTGCCCACACCCCCATTAGTTGGCTTTAGGAGAGCCAACATGAGGGACCTGTCTTTGAGAGCACTTGGGTGCACATCAGCCAGGCTACATGTCACTGGCCCATCCCTGTCCTTTGGTAGCTGCTGTGGTGCCAACAGGAACAAGTGCTTTAAATAATGGGGTATGTACCTGGAAACAAACATTGCTAATGAAGGTCCTGTGAAAACAGGCAGTTTGGATGCATTTTGAAAAGGTAGGAGAATTCAATCTCATGGACACAGGCTGTTCCCTGCAAGCTGGCCTCACTGTCCCACGATGGTCCTGGTCATTCTTATTTTACTAGTATAGCTGTAATCTCTGTTGCCAGCAAATTCCTCTAAAGCAATAGCTGCTATTGTAGGGAGACTTGCCATGAAGGCAGTGACTCTTTAAGCTCAACCCAACAATCAGCATGACTTCAGCTAAAAAATGGCAGTCCTAAAAAGATTCCCTCTAGTTCCCAGAACAGTAACTCATCTCCTGAACAATACAGGGTGATACAAGTGCTTTACCCAAACTTCATCAGCTTCAGCAGATTATCAGCAAATTTCTAACCTGTATGGCCTTTCCAGACTCTGATTCAGATGAAGCCAAAACCAAACAGACAAAAGGAGATAAAGCCCCTTTGGTCTAAGTTCTGACTGCAACATAGAAGTGTGAGGTGAGGTCTTTGTCTCAGCATGGCACAGGGGGGGATGCATAGTGCCTTTTCAAACCCATCTCTCCCTCTTGTACCAACACTGGAAGGAAATAACATGCATTTTAGAAATTGCCTCTCATTCAGTATGGTAATAGTCAAGTGTGTTTGTGAAACCACTTTACAATTACATTTAAACAAATGGAAAAAAAAATCCTACTTCAATTATCTCTGAACAGACCAGCCTGCCTGACAATGTTGCAGTATGAGAGCAGCAACAGAAGTATTTTCACAGCCAAATCACTTGCCAGAAAAGTGTTATGGTCCATTTTTCTTAAAACTACCCTAATGCAATGTCTTATATCTATCTATCTATCTATCTATCTATCTTGGTATATATGTATGAATGTATGTATATTTTATTTCCCAGTGCCCTAGAAACAAGCTAGCCATTGCCATTAACTTCTTTGAGATTTTAAAGGAAATCATAAGGGTCACCCCAGGGTTTGTTCTAATCTTTTTTTTTAATCTGCTTCATTCAATGAAACAATTTTCACACTTGTGTTATTTCACAGTGCCATACCACTGCAAATATTTGACCAATTTTGGAGTCAAACCTGAATACTTTCTTAGTTTAGATCTTCGTGTGTCTCAATTATATAAAAATTAAGGTCAGAAAGATGGTGAAGACTTAGTGAGACTTCAAGCAAAGCCAATTTTATTACATATGAAGAGTGAGGTTGAATATATCCACCTTGGTGTCCCTCTAGGATGCTCTTCCTCCCAGATTTTGTAGCTCAGCTTTCTTACTATCTCAGAAGCTGCAGGGCTTCCCTGGGGGTCAGAAAGATGCAATGTGTTTCAACACATCCTTGAAGTGCCACAAAGTCCAGAGAGTATCCTGCCTCTGGAGGGGCAGGATAGCTGAACAGGATCTTGCCGCGGAGACTGATATCTGAGAGAGTATCTTTTAAGACTGTTGTGAGGCAGACAGAGAAGAAAATTTGTAAGATGATGTTGAGAAGGAGTGCATGTGCACCAGGGAGATAAAACAGCTGGTAAGAGGGAAGGAAGAATAAAAGATGCAGAAAAAGCATCTTCCAGAGCAGGAGGAAAAAGAGAGGATGTTGGGGTAAGAGAAGAGGAAAATAATCTCTGTGGTTTTCTTTCTGGGACAATAGTTTTTGGAGCCGGAGTCTCAGGATGTTTCAAGTAAGTGATTTTGAAATTCTTTTTCATCGCAATATTGCTTCCTTAGAATGAGGTGCCATTCAAACTGAAAATGATGGATGATATGTAGCCAAAGACCATTTCTATCCACTTGTTTGATCTTCAGCCACCAGGGTAGGTGATGAGAAAGAGAAAGAAGCTCTACACTTTCTCTTTTTTTTCTGCAGGAGCCACAAATAGCAGAAAACTATCTGCCTCCAGTCTCAAAAATTGAGGGAAAGTTCCCAAGGGCAAGCCATGGAGTGGCTCCAGGGCCGACCACACCGCTGACAAGCAAGAGACAAACCAGCATGCAATGGTATGGCCCCAGCATACATAGCCCCTGTTCTTTGAACCTATCACAGTACCTCCTCACATCAGCAGTTACTAACCTCAAGTGCTTGCAGAGTGAAGATTGGGTTTTGCTCTTTTTTTTTTTAATGATCCTTTCGAGCACTGATAAATTTCATTCAATCTTCTGCAATGTGAACGGAGTGAGAAATCCTACATTTCTACACAGTGGAAAGGGAACAGCGCTATCTTGTAATGTACTTATTTGTCTCTGTGAGGGATTGCTGCCAAGCTTCTGTGAATAGACTTTTTTTGGCCGCCCTCCCTTAAATGAGCAAAAATGCTGAAAATTTATTCCCACAAACCCCAAAACTTCTTTCTGGTATTTCGTGACATTAAAACACACACACAAACATGTATATACACGTGCAAAACTTTGCCAGGATTAAAACCGCTTTTTTGCAACCACAGCATCTTCTTTCCCAAAGTGTCAGAAAATACTTGAAGGTATCCAAGTTACCAGTTTATTCAAAACTTTAGGATTTTTTATATTTCTGTAACTCTAAAATCATTGCCATTCTTACAGACAAAACCAAACCTGAAAAATGCAATGCATATCCTGTGCAGCTATATTAAGATTATTTCTGAGATGGACGAAAAAGAAGAGGGGAGAATAGTTAAGTCCAACATTTAAGAAGTAGGTAATAGTTCACATTCCGTAGCTGGAGTGGGTTTTATATTAAAAGAAAAGCAAATAAAAATGACTGATTAAATGTTCCTTGCATCTTTACAAATTTGATGTTCTCCAAAGAAGGCCAGGCACTTGCTTGGAGTGTGTGCACATGAGTAAGTGTGTGTGTGCATGTTCTATCTATTTCTATGTACAGGACATATTTCCAGCAGCGGCAGGTAGTAGAACTGATGAGTACAAGATGGGAAAAGGCTTTGGTGATGAATGATCAAATTTTCAGAAACATCTCACCTCATTTGATTTGTTCATAAAATCCATTACAAGAATAAATAGTATTTTTCTGCCTCAGGCATTCTGCGGTTCTTGGTCACAGGATGATGGTTTTCTGCAGTATCTGAAGTTGGAGGCTTGTTGTTTGTTGTCTTTTGTTAAATAGTATGTCATCTGAAAAAATACCTGCATTTTTTTCTGAAAGAACATTGGGAAGTTGACAGCATCATCAAACAGCCAGCAGTGGTATATAGGTAAGGAATTTATATGAAGAACTTCCTAGCTAGAGTGATCTATTTAATAGCCAGGGTTGGGAGAAAGAGGGCAAAAGAGCCAAAGAAATGATTGTGCTGATATAAATGTTTCTCCTGTCATTTTTCTTTCTCTGAAAACAAGAGCTGATCTGAATAGCCTGTGCTCTCCCTTCTGATCAGCTTTGGCAGGGCCAAGGTGGAAGCTTGGACTCACACCAAGGAAAAGTCTCTGCGGCTCACAGAGTCAGAACCGATGTGCCGTTTTCTGCAAATATGGCTTTGCAGTTTAATCCCAGAAAGTACTGTCTACTGCTACTACTGTTCTTGGCTACTCCTTTTTAAATAGTCTTCATCCCTGTGGAGCAGTAAAGAAAACATATTTTTATTCTCTTAACTGGTCTCCAATGGAAGGGCTTTTGAGAGTCCACCTTTCTGCATGGGCTTGTAAGGCAGTTGGTGAGGTTGTCCTTACAAAGAGCACCTTACCGAATTGCAGCAGGACTTCTCAGTTCCTGAGCCTGGGGGCACGTTTTCTTAGGATGAAACCCAAGTGCACACTAAACTCTGTAGGGGAGACCCAGGCCCTGGGAGAGCTGCAGCGTACACCAGGATTCCCCAGGTCCGCCACACTGTGATACATATCTCAGCAGGTAACGTAGATGCAGCCACAGTGACCAGTATTTGCATTAATTATGACTAGGCTCCAGAGACTCACAAATAGTTAAGCTTATTAATATATGGAAGGCTTTACAAAGTTGGGAGCCTTTATCAGGGGCCTGAATACAGTTTTTATGACATTCTAGTAGGGAAGTTTGTGTTGCTTTTGGATCACTCAGGTGCTGAGGCTTTTCTTTCTCAATTTTGGCAAAGCTAGTAATTAGCAACCTGGCCAGTGCTCTGTCTCAGGAATTTCTGTGTAACACAACAACTGGTGCAAATGGGTTCCTGCAAAATCTTCAGAAAGATGTGCTTATGTGTGTCTCCCTCCCCAGGGCCAGCAAGACAAGGGCAATTCACAGCCACACATTTTGTAAGGAGGCTTTGAGATGCTTTTTGCTGTGCTGTGGTCCAGACGGTGTCCCAACAGACGAAATAGCATTCTGGCTGACACTTCAAGTCATATCAGCATTCACAATGCTCTCTCCTGTCCAAGGTTGTGCCAGGGGTGGTGGGCAGGGGCCAGACTCTGCCTCCTCCCCATGGGAATTTTGGACAAATGTGACCTTTGCAGAGATACTGTGTCCTGTGGCTTGTACCTGCCTCTGGAAGCAACACTGTGGCTTGAAACCTTTCTCCTCATCTGGCTACTTATGGTATCACATTCATGAAATGGTGAGAGCTACTAGGACCTCTGCATCCGCTGCCTCTGCTCCGAGCACTGTATTTCTGCCTCAGGTGCTTCCCATTAGGTGCACTGGAGGATGCACCTACATTGCTGGAGGACTGCGAGCGCCAGTCCAGACTGGGCAATCTTTGCTTGGCAAACTCTTATTGTGGCCCCAAGACTTCATTCTCCAAGCAGGCTCTGACCGAGTGTTCTGCTGCTGGTACTGATCACCCTCTGCTCCCTTGACAAAGAGGGATTAGCCCTGCCAATTTTTGATAGTCAACACCTCTGCCTTACATATATGACAAATTCTTCTGCAATTTCACAGTCTCTTCATATTCTCAGCTGCCTTAAAACAAACTGTCTTCTGTTTGTTTTCTTATTTGCAGCAAAACATAGTTCTAAACCTTTTCCAGTTACTCACAGGTTTCCAGAGAGTTTAAAATCTATTGTGGGTTTTACTGCTTCATTATCTTCTTAGATACTTGCTTATTTTTTTCTGATGGCTAGAACCATATGCTGTGTGGTAGTTACTGAGACAGGGAGTCTGAAAGAGGTTAAAAGTGCATGTTACAAAAACAGTTTTCCACAGGTCTCATTGGGAAAAAATGTTATTGAACTTTTGTTGGCCATTTGGGCTTTTTATGTAGTTCTGCTTAAAACACCTTCAAGGAAGTGANTCATAAAGAGTCAAAGTCCGAAAACCCCGAAAAAATCCCCCCCCCCTTTTTTTTTTTTTTTTAAGAGAACAGCATGGCCCTTGCACCGGGCTGATGGCAATACACATTTCCTCCCGCGGTTCCCATCAAGGTACTGAATTTGAAGAGGCTGCACACTGCTCAGAGGGCATTGTGCCATGGGCTGGACAAGCCCTCTCCTCTCTGGTGAGCGTATGAGTAAGGGCACTGGAGAGGGCTGGTCAGGCAGGACTGGACTGCAGGATCAAGTTGTTTCGTAGCCTGAATCACCAGGTTTATTAGAAGGAGGCAGTGTCAAAGTCCTTGAATGAATCCCGCTCCTGCAGCTTCTCAGGCTTGGCCCAGGGTAGGTCTTCTGGCCGATCCCACATATCACTTGTAGGTGACGGGCAAAGGTACATGCCAGGAAGGCTGAACTCTGCTGCTGACGTTCGATCGTTGTGCTGTTGGTGAGCTTAAAAACAATCATCTGCAGTCTCAGCTGTCCTGGTTAAATATTTTAAATTTCATTGTGAGTGGGCCCACTTGGAGTATTTGGACACTGGGCTCTCCATACTGAAGGAACTGAACTTTCCTCCCCACTTCTCCCCCTTTCTTAACTTACTTTTTGGCAGTAATTTGCAGAAAACACATCTGCTACCCTTGGCAACTACAGGCACCTTCGTTTTCAGATAGATTCTGTGTAAATACCAAACAAAACATATATTATAGATGCTTGGCTTGGATCTAGTATAAAATTCGCCTCCTAAGCTACCTTTTTCTCCTCTGGTATATGCAGACGTAAGGATGTATCTGCAGCTATGTGTGACTTTCCATCTACATGATATTTTCTAATTGAGGTCTAGTGGCCACCATCCCACTGCCCCTGCTTCTAAGGGCATAGTCTGCAAAATGCAGTCTGGAGTGAGGACCACTGCTGTTTGTTTGCCAAAGAGACAGAAGGGAATAGACCCCATTTCACCTGAACCTCGGCAGAGCTGTGTCAGGCCCCGAGTGTGCTTCCCCCTTCAGCAAACATGGTGGGGACATTGAGCAAATAATTGTCATGAGTTGCTTGCTGCATAAATTTTTGTCCTTCCTCTCCTTCAGGTTTTGGTCCGCCCATAAGCAAGTCAGGATTTTATCAGGTGACCCCAGCATCCCTCTGAAGGATTCTTTGTCTGCAGAGCTGCTGGACGTGTGGCTGGCTGGCTGGAGACAGAGGTTACGTGGTATGTTTCTGTCCTTTGAGTGGACTTCTAGAAGACTTTTTGTGGGATAAATATTTGGGTTTGCATTTTTGAAAACTGCTTACCACAAATATTTGCCTAAAATTTGCTGGTGCAGGGAATGTTTCTTCAGTAAACACATTTGCCAGCATGTTTTCAGTCAGTAAACACCACAGAGGTGTGAACACAGTTGAAGGGAATTAATTTTTAATATAAAATAATTTGGGGAAGGCTGGAATCAGCTTTTTGTCTTGTATTTTGGGGAACACTTTTCAGTGCAAACCCAGGTGCACTCAATGCAAGCCTTTTGGAAGCGGGATGAAAAGAAGAGCATGCTTTTAGAGCCCAAGATGCAGCGACGTGTGTCCCGGTTTGGAGGGAGCTGGTGGCATACCTGTGCACGGTATGAACCAGCCCATTTAATTCGTTGGGCATGAATGATGAATCGTCGCACTGTGAGGGTCCTCACAGCAGTCCTCGTGACAAATCTTTTTTTGGGGGTGAGAGGGGGGCGGGAGATGGGAGCTCTCGCTGCACCAAGCCCTGGCGGAGGTGGTGCCCAGTGGGGTCAAGCACCAAAGAGCTGGTGGGACTCAATCTGTTCCTGCAGTGACGTGGCCCAGGCAAGTTGGGCAGGTTGAAGAAGGGGAGGCCTGATCTCCTTCCTGGTGGGGTGGCAGTCCCTGGCCAGGCTAGCGAGAGCAACCGCTCATGTTTCGGGCTGCCTCCTTGGTGCTCCTTGAGGTCCTCTCCCATTCGGTGGCAGAACACCTTATCCTATGAATGGTTTTTCACTGCAGGTTCTCATGCCCTCCTTGGTGGGAGAAGAAGTACTGCACTGCTGTTGGTTCTCCAAGGTGGTTTAACTCAGGGAGGAGGTGACAGGCTGTGGTGACATCTGCTCCCCAACTCTGTCTCTTGAGCTGGGGTCAGCCTGTGGTGGGGCAGACTGTCTCGTTGTGCCCTAGCATGGGGGCTTCACCTGGCCTGCGACTGGTGAGAGGAGAGTTTGCCCAGGGCACTGGTGAGTGTAGTGTTGGCAGGCTGTACCAAGGACGTGGCTTGATTATTATGGATTCCCACTCCAGTTTTAAAGTTAATTTGCAAGCTCTAGAGAAGTGATGGCTTGGCAGAGGGGGGATGTCATTATTCTTATTAGCACCAACGGTTTTAGACCAAATCCTCTGTCCTCACTCCCCCTGAGAGTTTGTTGATTTTCAATCAAGATATGTTATGACCCAAGTTGGGTAAAATGTTTATTTCTGGGCAGGGGAACATCATCTCTGAAAGTCATGGCCAGGAACATGAGCAAGAAATCTTGCTTTCATTCCAGGGCTCTCTAAAGCTTGTCAGGGCTGCTGAAGATAATCAAACCCCCGCTTTATTAAAGATCCTTTTCTTCATCGGTATGTTGTCCACTGGCAAAGTGGGAGGCTCAGTCACTGGTGCCAGAGAAGACTGAGGGCTCATAGAGAAGCTAATTATATTTTGCTTTTTTTTTCTTCTTTCATTGCAGAAAGACAGAATAGTTGTGAATAAATTGGGAAAGGGGAGGGTGAGGAGAGCTGAGAGTTCATTAATATTCATATTTAGCCACAAGTACACAGAAAAGGTGACAAGGAGCTGGCTCCCTGGAAACCTATGCACCTTGGCAGTAGATGGAAAATTGCATTTAATTATAGCTACCTTTAGCTCAGCACCTAATGAGCATGTTTGAAACCATGCAGGGTTGCCATATACTAGGGGAAGATCCAAGATTCAAACAGAAAATTAAAACCTTCCCTCTTTCTTCCCTGCTCTGCTGAATTCAGAATAATTCTGCCAAGGCCCAGGAGACCAAGTGGACTTTTGTTCTTGATTTCCCAGTGATTATCAGAGAAATCCATCCAGAAAAAAAATAAAAATCAAATAAGATGGTCAGTAGGGGGGAACAAGCACATTTTAATGGGAAGTAAAAGAATGGAGACTTATTCCATTCTCACTTTGCCTAGTGAGCACTGCTAGGGTCTTGAGGTCCCTTCCCCACCCTCCCATTTCCCACTGATTTATCCTCCAATTGCTTGTGGTTTTTTCTTCCTTATTTTGTTTTTGGGGAGACTGCTATTTGTGGATTTTACTACCTTGTAGCTAGGGAAGAGAGAAGCCAAGGAGATTTCTTTCACAGACGTTTCTTAGGGTTGCTTTAGCATGTTGGTTCCCACAGCAACTTTAAAACCGTAGAGGCAAATCCTTCTCTGTAGCACAGAAACACAAGCAGAGATCGAAGCTAGTGGAGGTGCTTCATATTAATCTATGTGAGTCTAGTGGAAAACAGAATGTGGTCTATACTTGGCCTTTCAGCTAATAAACTTTGCCTTGCTGAAATATGTCTCAAGCAAAACATTTGAAGCTGCTTTTAACCTTACGGCAAAGAACTGATGTTTGTAGCACAAGTCCAGCAGAAATTACTTTCATTTTGGTGGCCGAGGTAATTAGATGAGGGTCCCAAACTCTCCTTTATATTTTTAACACATACTGAAATTTGGTTTTTCTCACACAGTCCAGCCATGAGCTGTAGATAATGACCTAACAGAGGATTGCATTTATCTTTAAGGGGAAGCTTCTTCCAACGTTACCAAACCTTGAAAGTTTTGGCAAGTGAAATGCTGTGTTGACACAGGGCCACGTTACAGCTCTGCGGTTACTGGGCTGTTTCTCAACCTCATCTCTGCCGAGGGCAGACGGAGCAAGTCTGACAGTCAGTGACGCTGCCAGTTCGTTTACACCCCAGCCTGTGAAAGCCTGGTCAGCAGTGGGCCTGCTTTGCGGTGCAGGGGCAAGGAGCTGCTGAGGAAGAGCCACGCGTGCAGCTGGGAACCTGGAGGTGAACCCATGCAGGCTGGCATGGGCACTAAGCTATGAAATGATCGTCACAACCTGGCCCTGAACCTCTCAAGTTTAGGCCAATTGTTTCTTGGCTTCTACTATTTTTTTTGTGTTTTGTTGTTTTTTTTTTTTGAGAAAGCACTGCGTTTTCTTTTTTCCTGGCTCTGTCCCCGGGGGAATTTGGTAAACCCTGGGAGAAACACAGAATCATACGGGTTTCCATTTGGTCACTCTCATCTTTGGGTCTTTGTTTGGAGAGGCGTTGCTAACAGTTCATGTTGCTTAAATGCTATGCTCCTAGCGGACAGATAACACTGGCACTTGAGAGATTCTTGAGATAAATCTCTTATGGACACAAAACAGTTACTACACCACATGTTTTCTCCCTCCTGCTTCTTTGGCATGCATTTAGTGATTTGTTTGTTTGCAGGAACTACTCTCAGCTTCAGAACCCATCCATGTCTTTTATTTCTTATTTCTTTACCCGGGGTTTTTTTTCTTCCGCTCCTGCTCTTTTTGGATTCATATTGCTTTACTAGCAATATTACAGTCTATTTTGGGTGATTTAGAACAGGACAGACAGAAAGGTACAAATATTATTCCCTGGCAAATAAGCAGGGAATATGCCTAGATATGCCTCAAATGCATTTTAAAACATTTTAAACCTTTATTCACAGACAATTTACGTAGCTGACTACTGGGCAAACATAAATCCCTAAATCCTTCTTTTCCTTTATTTTGATCAGCGTTGCTTTGTCTTTCTTCTGCTTTTCTTGTCAGCTTATTTTGAAAGGGCAGTAGGTACCAACATGCTTTCAAGAATCCTGTTATTTTGCTTTTTTAGACACCTGCATACCACAGGAATTTTTTACCTCAGTTGTCACTTATTTTTTTGAATGAAGATAGTCTTTAATTATGACAAAGAAACCTTCTATGCATGTCTGTCTTTAAAGGCATGATAGATCCCTATGGCTGGATGCTGCTGCCGCTGTGCTGTCTTCTGTTTATTAGAGTCCAGCCCCTTACTAAGCTGTCAGCCGAGCAGAGGAGATGCAGAGTGACAGGCATTTCTGAGTGGACTTTGGGATGTGCCAGAGCCCCAAAATGAGTCATGAGGTGTGACAGACATCCACAATTTTTTACCTATATGTGGAGCTTGAAAAGCTGAAAGATGCCTTTCTTTGGGAAAAATAGCTGCTACCCGGAGAGCTGTGGTCCAGGTTCAGTGGGTCCTGCCTGTTGGTGCTGCAGGGAAGGAGATACTGCTGTGCGGGCTGGAAATGGTACAGCCCAGTTAGGAGAGAGTTATGGGAAAATTTCCTTTGACTTCTTGGTTTTTCGTGTGTAACTGTCGTGGCCACTGTGATACTTTGTGATACATAGCGTGCATCGCTTCAGTTTGCTTGGGGAATGAGAAGGGATGTCCTTTGCCTGCTCTGTGGCTTGCCAGTAAATGTGGTCTGAGGAAGTGTGGGAAAAGGGAAAAATACAGAGTCTGTGCAAATATAAGAGGTTTTTTTTTTTCCTAATCTTTCTGTTGAAAACTGTGAGAAAAATTCAAATTTTGAATAATAGCCAGGATCAGATGAGGTAATTGAGCCAGAAGAAAAATTATTTCAACTCGAAAGACTGCCGTTGCACTTTAGTACAGGCACCTGAGGAACCTGTGTGCTTCCTACAGCCAGCATTGCCTCATCCCAACAGATCTCTCTTCAGGAAACGTCCTCCCTTGAAGAGCTGAGATGCTGCCAAATGGGGGTCCTTTGCCTTGCCATGCCATGGCAAATCTTGCCTGCCTCTTGGGGAAAAGGAAGTCAATAAATTAGCACATCTCTTGAGGCACTTTGGCAATATTTCCAGTCAAAACATTTTGATTTTCAATGAAATACTTTGACTTTTTGGCTTTCAGTGAAGTATGTGGCAAAAATATTTTGGTGTTTGAATTATTTTTTTTCCCCCTTGAAGATACAGCAATATTGTGGGGAAGAAATAGGCTTAGCTTTATTGGTGATACTATTTTCTGTCAAGAAACCAGTTCATCTTAATGGAAAAATTTTAATCAAGTGTAGAAAAAAAAGTACTATTCTAGGCAGCAGTCCTGTCACCTGTAGATGTGGGATCTGGGGTGGTTTCATTCTGGTTTTGAGCATAAAAACTTATGTTTTCAAGTTCCTCAAGTCAGCCCCATGCTGTGCAGCCATGCACAGATGGAACATTATGAAAAATGAATAAAAAGAGATTTCTAATAGAATAGCCAAAATTGATAAAAATGGCTTCACCTGATCCGCTGAGAGGTTCGGGAGGCGGTTCTCCCCGGTGGCAACTGGTACATACCCGTTCTTGCCATCATCGGTATGACTTCCATGAGTTTCCTTTGAAATAATATTCCTTTGTGTCAGCTATATCTTTATCAACAAGGGCTGCATGATAAAGCCCTAACACTAAGATGATAAAGTGAATTTAGATTTTGGCTACTACTGATACCCACTGACCGATCCTCAACCATTGTGTAAGAACCTGTAGGAGGATGCAGGGAGGTGTCCCTGCAACAGCAGAGATGGAGTATCAGATTGCATCAGTCATGAGAATAACTGTACATACAGAATGTATTCAGCCCTCAGGCACATATCCATATGTTTGGATGCTGGTGGGTGTTTTTTAAAGTTACTGTTTTAAAGATATCCATACAGGTGGCTAACAAGCGTTTGTTAGATGGCACAGCATGAATGTGGAAGCAATGTGACCGCTTGTGAAAAATAGGAGGGGAAACAGTGCTGGGTGTCCAAGCTTTTCTGGATAATGGCTCTTTGCCATAAGAAGGAAAGGACTAAGTTTTTTCCATTTAGCTTTGTGGAAGTGCACAGGGCTGTGTGGAGGCTGACAGCAGGCTCTTCTTTCAGAGAAAACAAAAACCCCATTGGGTAGAGGCACTTTAGAAAAACAAACCCAGTTTTGACGATGTGATTTTGTTTTGTAAAAACGTATTTCATGCCTAAGTGTTATTTTCTTAGTCATTCAAAGGAAATAAAAAAAAAGGGCGTAAGGTGTGTGTGTGGGGGAAGAGAGCGTTTTGGTTTTGGGTTAGTTTTTTTTTTGATGATGGAAATATATGTTGAGGACGGTGTGCCATTGTAGGACAACTCTGTGATGAGCAGCAGGACGAAGTTGCACAACCCCAGAGGTTGGGCAGTTGGTTTGCAAAGGCCACAGGCTCACCAGACAGGCACAGTCCTGCACCACTTCCTTATGGGATGACAAGAGCTTTCCCCTGTGGCCAGCCAGCTTCTCCAGGTTTCGTTTCCTCCCTCCATTTCATACTCACCTGAGCATCCCCTCCAGTAGGACTGGGTCGTTGTACAGGCAGTGGCTTAGAGGGCAGCAGATGTTGCTGGTTCATGTTCAGAAGCAGCTTTACTGGAAGGATTTTGAAGCTAGTTTCAACCCACAGCCTCCTCTAAGTCTAATTTTGCTCAATGCAGAGAATCACCAAATGAAGGTGGGTCACTAATTGTAGAGGAGATTTCCCAGGGACAAATCGTTCTGAGGAAACTTTCCTTCTAAAGCAGTAAAGACAGCCACTGAGCTGAAGGAGACCCATCCTTTATTTCTGGACAGTTGCTGTGAAATATAAAGTACTGCCAGCAAAAAAACCCCTAATTCCTTTCCCAGCAGGCCTCTGGTCCAAATGCTGCTGAAGCCATATAGAAAACAGAATTTCTTCAGACTGGCCCATGACTTCATCATGTCTCCAGCACGTACGCTCTCATCACAACTTTTTGTTGCATCTACAAGATTTGTGCCAGTGTTCACTGAGGAAAACAATCCTAACGTAGGTTTCCTGGCTCATTAGCTGAGAGCTGTAAGGGCATGAGTGATGTATGAGAGAAGTTAATTAAAAGAGCTATTGCTGCGAGGAGGGAATGAATACTGGTGGTCATACAGGGTGGGAGTGGGACTCGGATAATACTCATATTGAGCTATAACTGGGATATATAGATGCCTGAGCCAAGTATTAGCAGCAGAATCGCCCATATGCTGAGGGAGTTGTCAGCTGGTGAAGCTGGGAAAACAGAACAGGACCAAGACTTTGACTCAAAACGTCAACACGAATCCCTCACCGAGCTGACCTGCACCAAACACATCTGTGCATTGTAAAGGGAGAGCTGTACAGACCGTAATATTTTAACCTGAAGCTATTTGGAAGCTGCTCTGGCCAGCACTCAGCTGTAAAGACAGCAATTGTCTATCACAATTTACTTCAAATATAATTGAAACTCAAGGAAAATTAGTGCAGCTAGGGTGATACTATCAAAATGACTGTAAAAACATTAAAAATACAGTAAAAAAGGCCCCAAACAACACCTGGCTTTCTGTTGAAAAGCTGTGGTGCTCCATGTGAAATCTTGGAAATGACTGAGAGATGGTCTGGGTCCTTCGTCCACAAACTCTCACGGCTGCCGTATGGGTGGCTTCTGTGTGGGCTGTGCAAGGCAGAGCTGGTGCCCCTTGGGGGAACATGCTATTTCCAAGCTTATGACCTCATGCTATCAAACTGTAGTGTATGTGGGTGGTCTTTAACAATCATTACTGAAACAATACCTTAGGCAGGCACACACACATTCACCTGCGCGCATCATGGACTGTGCTTTATTTTTCCATCCTGCATTTTTGGTCATTTTGGGAATACCTTCCCTTATGGGCTCTGACTCATTCTATTCTTTTGCTGTCTCTGAGTGGTGTTTATGCTGCGTTACACTGAGAAGCCCCTTAAATCTTCACATGCACCCTCACGCGCGCATGCAGACAGTCCGGCATTATCAAACTCCATGGTGAGGATGTTCACATTTCTTCTCATTAGCGATGTGCAATGTAAAAAGCTTGCCTCAAGTTTCTTGAAGACGGCAGTAATGAAGCTCTGAAGAAATAGTCAGGGGACTGGAGCTAATTAAAATGCAGCAGGGTGTAGAAGTAAAGGTAGCAGCAGCTCGCTATGCCATGTCTCTGGCAATCAGCAGTCCCTAGTTTACCCACACTAATTGACAGGAGACGCAGTGCTACTGAGTGTGCACACAGCCAGCGTTAATGGAGTCAGCACACGCTGCTCTTCCTGCCTGACTTGTCTCATTATCGACCTTGAACTGGCAAAGGTCAGTTGATGGTGCTGCTTTCATCAAGATGACAGGTGTCTGAAGATCTTGTCTTTGTAGTATAATAATTTGGCAGTTGTCTTATCCTGTACGTGAATTAGTGAGCTGATCCCGAAGAGATGACGGATAAAAAAGCCTGGCTTACTGTGGTGAGGAGCTGGGCTGTTGTGCGTTTAAAAAAATAACAGGTACAGAAAGTCTTGGAGGAAGGAAACAAAACTATATTGTGCATTTCCCCTTGGAGCAAATAGGCAAATTTTCACAAGTGGAAATGCAGTCGGCCCACTGTTAAAAATCGGCAGCTTGTTTAAGTTGATTATGAGCACCAGGTGCACCGCTGGCACTTGGCAAATATCTAATAATAATAATAATAACAATAGTCAGGGCACTTGGCACCTGCGGTAAGCCATGAGTGACAGTGTTCTTGGGGAGACGTCTCACCCAAAGGCAACGCTGTCTCCAGGAGATGCACCACTATAACATGCTGCACTAGGGCTGCATCTCATGTGCCCTCCTTTTTTTACTCTTCTGTTACAGATTGTCTCAGCAAAGACAGTGGAGAATGACAGAAATACTTCTGCCATCCGCCCCTTCAAATCTGCAAAACCAGCTTTTTTGAGCATTTTCAACAAATGCTTTGGCTTTTCCAACAGACGACCAGCAGCCTCCTGTGTCTTGTGGCTCCTCTGGTTGCAAGTGGAGCTTGCTGGAGCCTGGGCTTTTATGTCCTTTCCTCTCCCTTCTTCACTTGTGCAAGGTGTGTGTAAAGTAGCTGCATGCTGCCATAGCAGCGTTTGGCTGCTTGTTTGGGGGTTCAAAATGGGGTAAATCAGGCCCTAGAGCTGCGAGGGGTCCATATTCCCCAGTACTGCAGACAGAAAAGAGCTCATTGTTGAAGAGCTGAGGGGAAGTCTTGGTGGTGACTGGCTTGGTGGCAGTACTAGACTGCATTTTTCTTGGCTAAAATAGGGAGGCACTAAGTCAGGGGGAGCCCAGATATGCAAAGCAGCACCTGAAAAGAGACTCCTTTGAAAAGGCTCCTGCTTCCTCATCTCAGCGCGTGGAGCTCTGGCCCCACTGGCTGACTCCTGGGCAGCTCTCGTGCCCAGCCCTGCTCTGGCTCCACTGAGGGCAATGGGAGATGCTGGTTTCTAGCCTGCCATCTTTCTTGAGGAAGATGGGGCGGTTGCAACCCTTGCCAGAGCTGGGGAGGGAAGAGCAAACTGAGCACAGCTTCTCTTTGCTTCATCTGCAGTTTTCCAGGATCTTTTTATAATATCCATCCCTGAAAGCAACCGCTCTTTGCTAGTATAATTACCAGAATATTTCTTCATTTATCTGTGATTATAGGAAGCTGAAGTATTGTCTGGGGAACAAAATACTCTGTAACTTGAAAACGATTTATAGCAGCTCTCTTTTTAAACATGTTTGAAAAAAGAAAATGCTGGGGCAAAACATATGTGTGATGTCTGTATGGCTGCAGTCCAGCTATAAAAGTAGAGCAGGAGCTTTTTACCAGGGCAAGCCTGAGGTGACTAATAGGATCATTCTTTAAACAGAAAAATGTTTTTGTTATCAAGCCTTCCCAATCTGACAAGTTTTCTCAGCTGTCCCTTAGGTGACGGCCAAGGGTATGGGATGCTCCTGGTCTCTCATCCTCCCTGTACCTGCACCGGTGCTGCAGAAACCCACAGGCTTCCCACCACCCCCTGGCATGTGGAGGGGTTGTTTGCCCTGTGTCCTCAGCACTGCATCCACTCTGTCGTGTCAGGATGCCCTCTCCTTCGGGGACACAAGACCAAGCCTTCACCTTTTGTGTTGGGTTGTGAAAGCAATTGTAAAATAAATGTTAAAAGAAAAAAAAAGTGTTGCTTAAGTGCATCCTGAGATATTTTATTGAAAACATGCAAGCGCAGGCTCCCGCTGTTCAGGGCTGCAACAGTCTCTAACCTAGAGCCAGGAGGCCTGGAGGAGCATGTTGGGGCTACTCTAAGTGACAGCTGATAGGAATCCCACATTAATGCAACAGGTAGAGCTCATGCCTTTGTACCCAGGGGTCTTAGGTTCAGGTGCCAGCTGTGAGGGGACTCTCAGGAGGTACTTGTCTGAAGAAGCAGTGATAAAGGAAAGGAGTAGTGATAAAGGAAACTCAAGCAATTGAGGTTTTATGCCTGGGTTGACTCCTTCCAACACTGGGTCATTTGTTTGTTTTGCAGAAGAGGATCTACCCCTTTCTTTTCCCAGCAAGGTGCAATCAATAATAGAAGTGGTGAAAAATGAGGGTAGTGACCATTGTTCTCTTGCTGGGGGAAGAGATGCTCCCATCCAATCCAAAGACAAATGAGATGGATTCATGGATCATTTCTTCTTGAAATGAAAAGCTCAGGTTCTGCTGCTGAAACCAATAACACAGTGGGATGATATTTTCTCCTTCCTACCAACAGAAAGGGTGGCGAGTAGAGCAGTAATATGCATGGGGGAAGTGTAACATGACAACTATGACAAGGATATTGTTGTACTTGCCTGTTGAATCAACCTCAGTTCCTGTTAATTCCCAGATTCTCGCTTTTCTTACAGAAAAAAAAAAGAAGAATGAGTAAGGAAAGAGCATCCTAGCTGCTTCCCTTGGTGGGAAGGATCAGCTAGGTCCCAAAACCTGCATACTGCAGGAATGGCAGCTTGCAGTATTCCAGAATTAAGGCACTAGAAATTTCTAAGGATTAAAGTATTTGATTTAAAGCAAAGGCATCTGGAAATATTTGTGGCTCACAAGAGTGTTTGTGTTAAGAACATTTGTGTCAGTGATTTGAAACCTTAAGTGTTTTGTCCCTGTCCTTTCTCTGTGTGTGTACGTGTAGGCAGAGAAGTCAGGACTGAAAAGCAAAGTGTCCTCAGATGTGAGAGCTTTCCTAAAGGGTGTTGGGTGAGGTGTCCTCGGTGATCTGCTGCCAGTTTGTCTTCTCTGAGGAGCGAGGAATAAGACCCATGAACAGTAAAGCAACTTGTGCAAAAGGCACCAGAGCTTCTGGGCGACACAAATGCAGCAGCTCCCCACTGAATTAGGTATACGCTTCAAGCAGAAACTGATTTTAAGGCTTAGATGAAACTGAATTCAAAGCTGCGCTGGGACCTCCCTAGATGACTTCAGCTGCTCTGAAGAGGGACCAGTGAGTGGGTGTGGGGCAGGATGAAGATGGCCAGATGGGAGCAGGGGGAGTTTCTTGCACAGCCCTGGATGCTCCTTTGTGGGACTCTGAGGTGGGAAGGGAGTCTGGAAGGGATCTGGGGATGATTGACAAAGAGCTTTCTGGTGAGAGAAACAAACGTTTGCTTCAGAGGTTGGTACGTGGTGAGTGGGAGAGGGTAGCAGGAGGTGGCAGAGGAAAGGATGTCTTGCTGAGGACACAGAACTCAGAATTTGGAAAGGGAAATGGAGCACATTTTTCTCCTGTCATCCAACTAGTGTGTTGCATTAATGCCACAGAGACCTGACCTGGGAGAAGCCTTTTGACTCCTACATAAGCTCCCAAGGAACCTGGGAAAGCAGACAAAGAGGAGAGGCCTGAAGGGGGAAAACCATCTTTTCTTCTTTCTGGCTTGCACCTCACTGGGAAAGTGACTTCTCTGTGTTTGGGTAGGGGTTTTGCCACTCCAGCTTAAAGTTCCTCTTGCCTCCGAACCGGTTCCTGGGGTAGATGCAGGAACTGGTAGATGATTCTCTTTAGCCTGTGCTACATGGAAAGTCAGACCACATGAGCATTCAGGTCCCTTGTGGCTTAAGTATGTTAAGCATTTTCCCTTCAGCTGTTTACACAGGGAAGAAGGTAAAAGTAACCTTTGTCCCCATGTTCTCATCTCCCTTAGTGATCCTAAGATTTTTCCCTCTTGCCATTACTCCTGTGGGTGTTGCCTTTAGCTGAGTGCTCGGGGTCACACAGCTTTTGCATAACATCCATCTCTTACCAGAGGCAAGAAATTAGCTTCCCTGTTTCTGAGTGCAAATTACAGAGAATTATTCCAGACACAGGCTAAGACAGGAAGAGTGTCTCAAAACTGGGCTCAGTGAAAAAATGAGGAGAGATCAACAATATAAAAGGAAATAAATTGACATAAAAACTCTTTGTAGTTCTAAGGATTCCTGGAGGAGGCCAGGTGTCTTGAGGGTGCAGTTCAAATGGTGCTCCCACTTTCATCATCTTTGTCTCCCAGCAGTTAAGGTCTTTTGTTTTACAGCATCTCTTAGCTCCAGTTTTTATAATATCAATCAACTGTTTTACTCTGAAAGCCTGTCACTTCTATCTCACAGCTACTGTGGTATGGCCAGATGTGATCTGCTGCTGCCATGCTAGTGTCATGGTGTTAACTGTTAATGTCCAGAAAATTACATTTGTCCTGGAGCACTGCCTTGGGATGTGAATCAGCCTCTGTCTTTAGACCACTTCAGAAAGCCAGTTATCCCTACTGCAGAAGGATGATTCTTTTACCAGCTTTTTCTGATACCTTACCCTCGAAAATCCTGAGTATGCACTTTGTTTGTTTTGCACTGATTTGGAGCAGCATGGAGGCTTGTCTGAATTTTCACACTATCCTTCAAAAGAAGTGGCTGTCTCTTCACACTCTCCTGTTAGGCAAGAAAGTCTCTCTTGCTTTTTAGCAAGCATGAAAATTCCTGTATCTTCAGAGATTGTTGTCAATATTTCTCAATAATTTGATTCATATAATTTTTTGATTCCACAACTGGAAATACCTAAGCCCTGAAAAAACAATTTATTTTCTAATCTGGAAAAAGCTTAGAGAAAAATATGCTGAGAGAAGGAAAATGAGTACCATTCTTATATCTTGTCTGTTTTGGTGTTGAGTCCTCTATTAATCATCATCAACACAGCATAGCAGAAATGTTTACCACAGCAGAAGACTATGAATTTAGTGGAAAACTTATTTCTAAAATTTTATGCCTTGCTTTACTCCAAGATTTTAGTCTGATATGCACATTTTCTATCACATTATTGTGTCATAGCAAAGCCAAGGAATGTGTAAGGAAAAAAGTAAATAAAAGGAGACAGCTAAAGCAACCTGCAATGTACTCCGGTGGTGCTTACACTGTTCGGGTCTGTGCTTAACTCCAGGAGCATCGCTGCTGGTGATCTGCAGCAGTGCAGTGGGTGAGTGAGTGCTCAGCATTTACAGGAACCCCAGGTAAAGCCATGCTGAAGACCAGGCTACAGCAGGAGAGGCGCTGAGGAAAACACCTTTCCAAGAACTTCACATGCAGAAACACCACTGAAGTTTTCTCAAAGTGGAGTTGTGGGTTTTTTTTTGTCATCCCTTACACTTAACCAGAGGGAGAGGGCATATTAGTGTTAGAAGTTCAGAGAATGGACTTGCCAGACTCCATGCAAACCTGAATTCACAAGGTGCCAACACAGCCTTGCAAATCCAAAGCATTTAGGCATTCTAATAATCAGATAAGAATTAGAATGAGACTTTTTTTCTATTTGCCCATTGCTGCTTAGAACCTAATACCAAGAAAGTCATTTTAGCAATTGATTTTTTTTTTATCATTCCTGCACAAATGTCTTTCTGTGGTCTGGATTTTCTTCTGCGTTTCACATTTTCATGAGTTTTGGTCTGTTATATAACGGCATAATCAAGCCAAGGAAAAAGGTAATGTTTCTTTTCTGTAGGTCGCATTTGAATAAAATTAAGGTCATGACAGAAAAGCAGATGAGACCTAGGGAATACATAGATCATCTGAAAAACTTCTAAGAAAAGTCATCGCCGCAAATATCCACAGCATGAAAAGTCATTGAATATTTTTATGAGGGTGGCTTATTTGTTTTCCAGATTCTGGACTTCTGGTCCTTGTGGCTAGCCTTTGCGCTTATGTCAAAATCTCCTTTGCTTTGGATATGTATGTACAGTGATCCGTTTGGGTGATACAAAGCCAAATGAAGTCAACAGTGGTATTTCCATTAATTTTAATCTGTAAAAGGAAATGCTTATATCATATTCAGTGGTTTGGAATCTGATTTTCTGAATTTGCAATGGAAAAAAATGCTTCTGTGCCTATATCCCATTTATACTTTGTGAACCTCTTCTAGTTTTATTAGTTTTTTTAAAAAAGAAGCTACCTATCTTTTGGTGTAATCTATCTTTTATGAGGAAATAACCATTACCTGGATGCCAAGAAAACTATAAACATATATACTGTGACAAAGGCTTAAAGGAAATAGAATTAAGCATTAAAAGTGAACTGATTGGACTAAATATTACAAGGAGCGTCAATAATTTTCCCCACCATATAGCTAGACCCAGTTTTTGAGATCTGAAGAGGATCATTGAGTTTCAAAATAAGGCAGTTTCTGGTTTTGCCCTGTTCTTCCTGTGATCCACGCTTGCCGCTGGAACTAGATGCAGAAGGATGGAAATACTGGGAGGGAAAATGACACCTCTGGGAAGCACTTCTTGTCTAAATATGAATGTACTCGTGAGATTACATCCTGGGGGATTTGCACCCTTAATCTGTTTAAATTACAAAAGAATGCTGAGACTTTGAGGGAGCTCATTGTGTCTCAGCCTATGAATTTCTCATATTCCCACTGCTACCAGTAATCACATATACAGGGAGCAGTTTTATTATGGCTACAGTCTGATCCGAAGTTCATATCTGGGCTTTGTCGTTCATTTGCGAAATAGCAGCCTGAGGCATCCTCCCTGCTTTCCTCAAAGACGCCTGAAATGACTCCCCTTTTCCCATTCAAGAGAGAAAACAGGCAGAGAGGAGGAGAAGATTCAGGAGGAGATGATCCATTTCTCTCCATTGCCCAGCAGGAAATATTTGTATTTAGAAGTTTGGCTCTTTCCCCTTTTTCTCAGAACGGGAACTACCAGGAAGCGAAAGGAGAGACACTTGTTCAGTCTAGTCTGTGTCCTATGGAAATGTGTGACTGGATTAACTCTTCCCAACTATAAGCAAAGCAGAAAGCCAGGTGCTTTCATTTCTAGCCAGTCAGCCTGGCCACAGTTCAGTTCCAACAGAAATACATCTTCTGCCTTGTCATAAAGGAAATTAATTGCAAATCACTGACTGTTAAAAATATTACAGAGATAGCTCAAAACAGCCCTTATTAAAAGGCCTTATCCCAAAACGGCAATTTCTTTGTCATTGTGGCAGACACCAAATGGCTGCTTCCTTTAACTAAACCAATACCAGAGAGACCTTGGCTTGACTTTTTGGACCATGCTGGCCTGACAAAGCTAGGTATGACCTAGCTAGCTGTGGTGTGACCTTACCTCTGTGGCTTTTAGCGTGTGCCTGGTTAGACTTTAATATTTTTCTGTCCACCAGGTGTTCTCTTACAGCAATCTGGAGGAAAAATATCACGTCACAAGAGTTCATTTCTTGAAGTTCTTTCTGAAATCAGTGAGAACTGAAGGTAGATTTGTGTCTCCAAATCCAGTCACAAAGAAGCTGCTATTTAGCATCCAGTTCTGCCATCCTGACCCCTATGATATTTTTCTCTGCCTTTGCTAAGCCCTCCCATTAATTCCTGAGAGCCTAGTGCCTAATATACAGTCAATGCAAGTAATGATGGCAGAACTAAAAGAAGAGAAGAGAATTGCAAGTGAAGGAGTGAGAAAGACAGGAAGAGAAAAAGAGGGAAGAAATACAGTTTTGCTGTGGGCATTGGTGCATGTGTGGTGCAGTCTTTCGGTAATGAAAACTCGAGGGTCTCACCACTGTGTTTAGACAAGACCCCAGAGACCAGCAGAAACTCTTTAGTGGGGGTGAACTGCGAGCGGAGCACCCCTTCCTATTTAATTTTTATTCTCTATATGGGGTGGTTTAGGCAGAGAAGCCAGAGGAGACAGGTTTTGCTGGTATAATTTGCTTCAGTGCCCAGATGGGGGCTAACCCGGGCAGTTCAGGCAGGTTGGACCTGTGTGGGACTGACCTGCTGAACTGTTTGGCTCCTGTTTGCCCAACTTCCCTGGGCTGCTGAAGGCTTCTTGTCTCTGATCCGTCAGGATCCTTGCTGAAAGCTGTTCTTCCTTCTGCTGCTGAAGCATCATCACACAGAGGGTTCATCAGAACATGTCCTAAGGTGAGTGAGATATTGCTGGGGAGGGCCTTGGATTTCAACTTCATTCCTGCGTTATGAATGCAACTTATTTTCTGCAGAAGATTTTGGAAAGTAGATGAGATTGTTCTTTAAAAAGAGCTATTACAGGGCTAAAAGATTTCTAGCAAGGAAGATAGTAACATCACTCAGAAAAAAGGGATCCTTACCAGACTCTCAATTACAACCTGTAACTTCACTAAAAGCAACAGAGCAGTGTAAGCATAAGAAATGAACAGTGTTGCCCATTTAACTTCTGAGGCTGGCAGGAGCTGAGGTAAAGATTTACAGTTGTTGATATAAGGTGTCAAGGGTTTGGATTAGACCCCTTGCTTTTTTT